>JAGTTL010000535.1:0-38603 GCA_036851935.1 Coregonus suidteri | reverse complement strand
TTGTACTATTTTCTCATGTAGAATAATAGTGAAAATTTAAATGGAACATGTATAACCCAAAAAAAGGTTTAACAAATAAAAATATTTTTTTAATTTTTTGAGATTCTCAAAGTCCACCCTTTCCCTTGATGAAGTTTTGCACCCTTTGGCATTCTCTCAACCAGTTTCATGGTAGTCCCCGGGAAGCATTTAAATTTAAAGGTGTGCCTCTTAAAATTTTAATTTGTGAATTTTTTTCTTTTTAAATGCTTTGAGCCTTTTTGGAAAATCCAAGTCCTATATGCAAAAACGCTAAAATAAGAAAAGAAAACGACAGTCCATCTTTAAATTTTAAAGACATAATCAATCCGGGAAAATTTTCAAAAAATGTGAAAGTTTTTTTAAGGCACTCGCAAAAACCATCAAGCACATGTGAAGGCTCTCAGAGGCCCCGCCACGGAAAGGGAAGCCCAGAGTTACAGTACCATTAAAAATTTTGGGACACACCTACTATTCAAGGGTTTTTCTTTTTTTGTACATTTTCTACTTGTAAAAATAATAGTGAAAATCAAATTTGAAGTACACATGTGTAACCAAAAAAGTGTTAACAAATAAAAGTATATTTTGATTTTAGATTTTTAAAAGTACCACCCTGTGACATTTTTGCCACTTTGGGCATTCCTAAACCGTTCATGAATGGGGTTTGAATGCGGGAATTTTTTTTCCAACAGCCCTTAAGGGTTTCTAATATGCGGCCTTGTTTGTGTTTTTCCTTCACTCGCACCAAACTCACCCCAAACCATCTCAATTGGGTTGACGGTTTTTGGGGCCGGTCTCTGGCACATTATCACTCTCCTTGGTCAATACCCCACACAGACTGGGGGGGTTTTTTTTTGGGTCATTGCCTTTTGAAAAAAAAAAAAGCCCAAAAAGCGCAAACCAAAAGGGGATGGTGTTCGCGCAGAATGCTTTGGTAGCCATGCGGTTAGTGTCCTTTAAATTTGTAAAACCCTGCGTGCACAGCAAAGCACCCCCACCCATCACACCCCCTCCTCCATGTTTCAGGGGGAAAAAAACCATGCGAATCATTTTCTCTCTGAGGTCTAAAAAAGACACGGCATGGAACCAAAATCTCAAATTTTGGACCATCAACAAAGGACAGATTTCCCCCGGGTCTAAATTCCCATTGCTTGTTTTTTTGGGCCCCCAAGAAAGTCTCTTTTATTATTGGTTCCGTAGTGTTTCTTTGCGAAATTCGCCATGAAGGCCTGATTCACACGTCTCCTCGAACAGTTTTGTTGCATGTGTCGTTACTTGACCTGTGGGTGAAGGTGGTGTTGAAGGAGTCAGGGGCAGGAGGGGAAATCACAATAAAAGGCTTTAATCCCAAAAAAAAGGGGTTTCGCAAAAAATGCGCAACACACACCCCGGCACAAAACAGGTGCACTAGAAAATACAAAAACCAGGGGAAAAACTCCCCTCGAAATAATACACGGCTCCCCCGAGCTTCCTAAACCCTTTACAAATAAACAAACCCCCCACAAGGACAAGGGGGGGAGGGGACACTTATAAATGACAAAAGGGGGTTAGAAAAAAGGGTGTGGAAAGGGAAAAAGACAAAATTTTGATGATGTTGGGGCGGCAGGGGTTAGTACCCGGTATGAAAAACGCCGAAAACCCGCCAACAAGGTAGGCAGCCCGGCCCGAATTGTGACCTGTGAGTTTATTTGGGGTGCAAACAGGGGCGTTAACTCTACTGAAAATCTCCTCTGCAGCAGAGGTAACCCGGGTTTTCCTTTCCTTGACGGGCCTCATGAGGCCATTTTTATCTACGCTTTTGGTTTTTTTGGGATGCACTTTAAGAAAAATTAAATTTTTTGAAATTTCCGTATGACGACCTTCATGCTTAAAATAAAGATGGTGTCGTTTCTCTTTGCTTATTTGAGCGTTTTCTTGCCAAAATTTAGGGATTTGGTCTTTTCCCAATGGCCTTCTGTATCCCCCCCCCACCTTGTCACAACCCCCAACTGTTTGGGCTAAAAACCCCTTAAAGAAAAAAAAAAATTCCACAATAAAATTTTTTAAAGGAAGGCCCACCTTTTATTAAAATGCTTTCCCTTTTGACTATTTTCATGAAGCTAGTTGAGAAATCCCAAAGAGTGGAAAAGCGGGCATCGGGCAAAGGGTCCCTACTTTGAAGAATCTAAAATATACCATATAATTGATTTGTTTTGACACTTTTTTTGGTTTTAATACATGAAAAAAAAAAAAATTTTATGCACGCATGACGGGGTATGGGGGGGATAAAACGTCTGCTAAAGGGCATATTTATTTTTATTTTATTATTATTTCTTTCTTTTGATGTCCTTCATATTATTTTACAATGAAAAATATACAAAAAAGGAAAAACCCCCTGGAATTAGTGGGGTGTCCAAACTTTAAACGGGTTACAGTATTTTGTATTTTTTTCCGGTTTAAAAAATAGAAGGGCATTTTATGATTTAAAATAATATTTAACTTTCCCAAGCCCCAGCAAGCCCCAAATACCCTACTTTACCAAAAGTAAGTGGACCCCCTGCTCTTCAACTTCTCTTTCCCAAAATCAGGGGCATTAATAGGAGTTTGGCCCCCCCAGTGGGGGCTCCTGAAAAAAAAACCCAGGGGGGGCAATTTTTCTGATGATTAGGTGACCTACACACATTTTAAAAAATATTTCCAGCAAAAACATAAAGACAGGGGAAAACATAAAAGGGGCAAAAACCAGAAGCATTTATTGACTGTTTCTAAAAAGTTTTTGGCTTACCGGGGGTTGGTGGACCCCTCATTTTTTCATTTTTGGGCCTCGCAAACTAACTCAAACACTCCGCAAATTTCACACACCTGGATTAGCCGCTGAGGATGTGGGGGTTTTCTTGGAATTTTCGTAGAAAAATATATTTGTTAAGGGGAATTTTAATATGTTTGTTGAAAAAATGTTGTGCAAAAAGTCTTTTGGGTCGGCTGGTTATAATTCTTTTCCTATCCAAACAAGGGACAAAAGGGCCCCTATCTTGTCACCTTGTCAGCAGGGGGCCAAAGGGCCCAACACCCACCCCAAAAGGCCTCTAAATTTTCCCCAACTCACGAGTTTTTCTCTGAGGACACCACCCACAAACCCCAACCGCAAAACCATCATCACTGTTAAAAAAACAAAACCCCCACACACACCCCACTGTTAAACACCCACACACCCACCCCCCCCCCAAAAAATCCCCTCTTTTAGGCTGAACTTTTTGAAGACAGAGAACCCCCTCGGAGCCAATGAAACCAGTGAAAATAGCCTGGAGGGCCCTTTCCCCCAACTCACCCAGGACCAATCAGAAGATCAGAACTACAAAATTCAACCTACTTCATTTTTTTGCATAAAAGGTCTGCACACATTTTTGGGGGGCTCTCTTCAATAATAAATAATAATAAAAATTTATGCCATTTGGGCAGCCCGTTTTTTATCCAAAGGACTTACGTCAGCTGCTTACATTTTTGTGTATGGGTGGCCCCCGGGGATCAAACCCCAAATACCTTGGGGGTTACGGCGGCAGGTAGCTTAGTGGGTAAAAGCTTGTCCCAGAAACCAAAAGGTTGCTGGTTCTAATCCCCGACCGACTAGGTAAAAAAAATCTGTCGTGTGTTTTTTGATCAAGGCACTTAACCCTAATTGCTCCTGTAAGCCCGCTCGGATAAAGCGTCTGCAAAAATTGCTAAAAGTAAATTTAATGTAAAAAAACACCATGCTCTACACTGACTCCAAAAAAGTGGATACTCATGGTTTCGAAATCCCCAATTGGGAAAAGTAAACAAAATTTTGGAGACCCACGTCTTTTTGGAGACTTTTTTATTGACAGAAAACTATTGTAGTTTCACTGCTAACTAAATAAAACATTTTGGGCTGGCTAGCTAATCACCCTTATCTAATGTGGGGAAAAACAATTCAGTTTTTTTACCGTTAATTTGGGGGATTGGGGTGAAGAAATCGATTTTTTTTCCCTGGGGATACTTTACGTTTATACTGTATTGAAAATTCGAAATATTTTAGCGCTATTGGGTTGTACCTGAAACCAAAAACACCATTTTTGGTTCCTTCATAGCTTGTTCCCTCAATCTTTTCACTTTGGGGGCCCAAATTTTGTTTTCAGCACTTTTTTTCCATGCCTGATAAAAATTTCGTTCTCATGGCTTTTTTATCCCTTGCAACAGACAATGGTGCGCAAAAAATCACAGTATCAAATCGAAATACTAAAAATCATGAGATTTGGGAAATGTTTGATGCATTATTTTATCGTGAGGTTCCGGGAAATTCCCAAGCCCAATTTCTTTTTGCCACCAAATCTTTTCGCTAGAAAACCGCGATTTCTTCTAAAAGGGCAATTTTCTCCAGCAATGTTTTTTTTTTTGACGTTCAATGGCATCTCCACTTTCCAAAAATTATGACCACATGAAATTTTTGGTAATGATGCAAATGTGAACATGTAGGGCCAATGAAAAATATATGTAGCTGAAACCCCAATTTCTTTATCTATATGGTAAGAAATGGGGTTTAATTTATGCCCCAAAGGGGTTTTTGACAACGGGCCCCCGTGAACGTTTTTCCCAGAAAATCTTTCCCTCTGAAAACTGCCTTTATTATACCATATCCACCCTGCCCAAAAGTCTCTACTTGGTCTTTTTTTCTCCAGAAAAAACTTGTGATTATCACACAAACCCTTTCATCTTTGGGGCGGGGGACAGTTTGCCTGTACCCCCTTCTCCATTTGGGAGTAAAGGGGCAATTCTTTTTTCGTTCGTCCCAAATTTTTTTAAAAAAACCCCTTCCGGGGGTTTTGGGATTTTCCCGGGCTTTAAAAAAACCCCTTTGGGATTATTTTTGGGTCTGGGGGGGGTCCAAATTTGGGTTTTCTTTTTCCCAATTTATCTTCTTTTTGTTCGCCGAAAAAAAGGGAACTTCTTTCAAACAATCCGTTTTTTTCTAAAGTTACTTCATGTTCCAAACCGTATGACAAAAGCGCGAAAGTGAAAGCCCACAGAAAACCCCATTGAGATTGTATTAAGGCTCGGAAATTTGAAAAAATGAGTTTTACTGGGAGTCTATACAACTTCTGGGCGATTTCAACTGACTGAAATCCCCCCAAAAGGGGGGGGGACCCCTTTGAAGAAAACGCTTTAGCCTGTTTCGCATTTATTGGCAGTGGGGCCTGGGGGAAAGATCAAAACGTATAGTTTTACAACACGATGCTACTGTGCTGTGAAAAAAATTGATTAAAAAAAAAACCCCTTCCCTTTTTCCCTTTTGGCAGTGCGTCGCCCATATCCCCCTTTTGAAAAACCGCCCCTGGTCCCCCCTTTGAGGGCTATAAAAAACCCCCCACTCTTCGGGGAAGGCTTTTCCCACTAGATTTTGGGAAACTTTAATGAGGGGATTTTGTTTCCCTCACCCCCCACAAGACATTAGTGAGGTGGGACATTTGATTTTGGACGATTGGGCCCCTGGCTCGCGTGGGTTTTCCCTTTTATCCCAAAGGCAGTTTTTCCAAACCCTCCTCAGTAAAAGTATCTATTGGCTGCCCCAAAAAGTCACTAGAAGTCGCAAAATGACGTCATCACCAATTTTTGCATAATGCCCCATGTGCATGTAATTGGTGTGGACCCTGTAGGAAGATGAATAACGTTGGGGGAGGAAAAAAAGTGAGTAAAAACACCCTACTTTAAACATCCCCCCCCTAAATGTAAGCCAGGGGGGGATCACCCCAGCGGCGGTTTCCCCCCACATCGCGTTTCCCCTTTGCAGTCGGGGACGCAGGGGGGTAAACCCCCTGCTCTGACCGCAGCTGGGGGGACTGCTATGCGAGGACTGGGCCCGCCTGTGGTGTTTTGGGACGGGGGGGGGGGCCCACGGCAAAACCCCCGCTCTTTTGAGAAGAGTAAAAACATCGGGGTTTTTCCTTCAGAGTCCCCAAAAAGTCTCCAAAAAACACCAGAAAAGCCCGCTAGATTTGTCGCTATTCGTTTTTTTTTGAAAATGTTTTTGCTAGAGGGGTCCTGAAAATTTCCTAAATATAGCAACAAAGTTGCAATTTGGGGCAACACTGCCCAAAGGTTTTTTCGTTTGGGTTGAGGTCAGGGCTCGGTGCAGACCAGTAAATTTTTTTTCTTCCCCAAACCCTCGACAAACTATTTCTGTATGGACCTCACTTTGTGCAAGGGGGCTTTTGTCATGCTAAAACGGAAAAGGGCCTTTCCGCAAACTGTTGCCACAAAATGGAAGCACAAATCATCTGCTTTTATGCTGAAAAGTTAAGTTTTCCCCTTTCAGGGAACTAAGGGGCCTAGCCCGAACCTTTAAAACCCGGCCCCCCCCCCTTTTATTCCTCCCCCCCCCAAACTTTAAATTTTGTCACATGTTTTTGGGCGGGAGCGTTCCCCTTTGGCTTTCCGCCAAACCCAGTTTTGTCCATGGGACTCCCCAGATTGGGAAGGGGAATCACCCACTCCAAAAATGTGTTTCCACCCCCCCCAGAGTAAAATTTACGGTGAGTTTTAAACACCACTCCAGCTGACGCTTGGCATTGCCCTGGTGATATTGGGCTTGTATGGGGGCTGCTGGGCCAAAGGGAAACCCCATTTAATTAAGTTCCCGGGACTAATTTTTTTTTTTTTTGTGCTGACTTGTTTCCCCAGGCATTTTTGAACTCGGTAGGGGTGTTGCAACCGAGGATAGCCCATTTTTAGCGCTAAGGACTTAAGCTCCCTTTGGCTAGCCGTTGCCCCCTTTCCCCTTTCCCTTCGCAATAACAGCACAGTTAACCGGGCAGCCCTACAGGGCAAAAATTTTAAACCAACTCCCTTGTTAAAAGGTGGCATCCTATGAGGGTTCCCCATTTAAAAGTCCTGGTTTTTTTTTCAAAAGGCCCCATTCTACTCCCAATTTTTGTTTTGGGGAGTTTGGGCAGCAAGGGGTGTACTTTGGGGGGAAAAAATTATTTGACCCCCTGCTGATTTTGAAATTTTTTCCCCCACTGACAAAGAAATGATCGTCTAAAATTTTTAAATGGTGGGTTTTTTGAACAGTGAGAGACAAAAATAACAACATAAAAATCCAAAAAACGCATGTCCCCCATTTTTAAAATTTATAGGGAAATTTTTAAAGAGGGAAATTAGTATTTGACCCCCTCTCAATCAGAAAGATTTTGGCCCCCCAGGTGTTTTATTTCAGGTACCCACTGAGATTAGGGGGCACCTCTTAAAGGGGGTTTCTCCTAATCTCAGTTTTTTACCTGTATAAAAAACCCGGGCCACAGAAGCAATCATAATCAGATTCCAACTCTCAAACATGGGAAGACCAAAGAGCCCCCCAAAGGGTTCAGGGGCAATTGTAACCTACAGAAAGGTGGAATGGGCTACAAGACCATCGCCAACGCTTGGGGAGAAGGTAAAAAAGTTGGGTTTCGATTATTCGCAAATGAAAACCCAAAAAAACTGTCAAACTCCCCCGGGTTTGGGCTCCATGCAAGATCTCACCTTGGGGATTTTCAATGAATATAGAAAGGTTTAAAGGGAAACAAACCCCGAACTTTCAAGGGAGAAACTTGTCAATGATCCCCAAGGCAGCTGGACCATAGTCACCAAGGAAAAAAAATTGGGAACACACTATGACTTTAAGGGCTGAAATCCTGCAGGGGCCCCCAAGGGCCCCCGGGTCAAAAAGCACATAACAGGGCCCATCTAAGTTTTCCAAGAACATCGAATGATTCAAGGAGAACTGGTGAAGTGTTTTTTGTCAGTGTGACCAAAAGAGCTCTTTTTTATCAAATCAAATCGCCTTTTGGAGGGGGAGGAATGCTGCCCATGACCCCAAGAACCCCATCCCCCCGTCAAAAATGGAGGTGGAAACATTTGCTTTGTGGGGGGGTTTTTTTTCTAAGGGGACGGACACCCTTTACCGCATCAAAGGAAGATGGCAGGGGGGCCCTGTACCCTCCATCTTGGGGGAGAAAATCCTTCCCTCCCAGGGGATTGGAAAAAGGGGGGTGGATGAGTATTCCAGCAGACAAGACCCAAAAAAACCCGGCCCAAAGGGAACAAAAGGGGTGGCCAAGAAAAGCACATTTTTAAAGGGCCTGGAGTGGCCCCAGCCATTCTCCACCTTAATCCCATAGAAAATTTTGGGGGAGGGAGCTAAGGGTTTGGTTGCCAAACTCAGCCTCAAAACCCTTTAAAGACTTGGGGAAGAAACTGCAAAGAGGGCCCAAATACAAGAAACGTCCCGACCTCTGGATTCCAACAAAGGGGGTTTTTCCACCAATTTCTAAGTTTTGTTTTTTCAGAGGGGTCAAATACTTATTTTCCCTTTATTAAAAAAGCAAATCAATTTTTAAAATTTTTTTACATGCGTTTTTTCTTGGGGTTTTTTTGTTGTTATTCTGTTTTTCTCACTGTTCAAAAAAACCTACCATTAAAAAAAAAGACTGATCAGTCTTTTTTCGTGGCAACCCCCCAAAATCAGCGGGGATCAAAAACTTCTTTCCGTCCCCTGTAGCTGAATACCGAATCCACTAATTTTTAAGGGGTGTCCCCCATAAAATTTAAAAAAAAATATAAAAAAAATTTAATTTAAAATTTAAAATTTTTTCATGAAGTGCTTCGGAAAATATTCAACCCCCTTTAATTTTTTCCCCCTTTTTTTCTTTTCATCCTTTTCTAAAATTGATTTAAATTTTTTTTTCTTCTCATCAATCTACAAACAAAACCCCCCTAATGACAAAGCAAAAACAGGTTTTTAACTTTTTTTTAAATTTTTTAAAAAAAACCTGAAAATTTAATTTACATAAGCATTCAGAAACCCTTTCTCGTACTTTGGGTTTAAGCACCTTTTGGCCCCGATTTCAGCCTAAGTCTTCTTGGGTATGACACTTTCAAACTTGGCAAACCCCCGTATTTGGGAAATTTTTTCCCTTCTTTCGGCAAAATCCTCTCAAGTTCTGTCAGGGTTTGATCGGAGTGTCACTGGGGGAAAAGCTATTTACAGGGGCTCTTTCCCAAAATGTTTTGATAGGTTTTTAAGTCCCGGGTCTGGCTGGGCCACTCAAGGAAAATTCCCAAAAACTTGTCCCGAAACCTTGTGCGTTTCTTGGCCCGTGTGCCCTTGGGGCGTTGTCCCTTTTTGGGAAAGTGAACCCCTTTGCCCCCCTCTGAGGTCTTGAGCACTCTGTGCAGGTTTTTATCAAGGGGTCTCTCTGTACTTTGCTCCGTTCATCTTTCCCCCAATCCGACTAGTCTCCTTGTCCCTGCCGCTGAAAAAAATCCCCACAGCATGATGCGCCAAATTTCCCAAAGCTTTACCGTAGGGATGGGGAAATTGGGCCCGGTGATGAAAGGGGCCTGTTTTTTCCTCCAGACGTTTACCCTTGGCCCTTTAGGGAAAGAGTTTTAAACTTGGTTTCACAGACCCGGAATCTTGTTTCTCCCTGGGGGGAAAAGTCCCTTTTGTGCGGGGGCAAATTTCCTTTTTTCTGAGGAGTGGCTTTCCCTCTGGGCCCCCTAAAACCCTAAAGCCTGATTGGTGGGGTTCTGCAGGATGGGTTTTTCCTTCTGAATTTTTTTCCCCCTCTCCCAGAGGAACTCTGATGACCATTGGGTTCTTGGTCAAATCCCCCGACCAAGGCCCTTTTCCCCCAAATTGGGTCAGTTTTGGGCCCCCTCGGGAAGAGTTTTTGGGGGTTCCAAACTTATTCCATTTAAGATGATGGGGGCCACTGTGGGTTTTTGGGGCCTTCCAAACTGGGAGACATTTTTTTGGGGACCCTTCCCCAATCAGTGCCCCGACACAATCCCCGTCTCAGCTCTACGGACAAATTTTTCCCTTTGACCCCATGCATGGTTTTTACTTGGGCATGCACTGTCACCCGTGGGACCCTTTTGTAGACAGGGTGGGGCCTTTCCCAAAACATGTCCCAAATTTAATTTTAATTTACCCCCAGGGGGACTCCAATTTAAGTTGTAGAAACCCTCTCAAAGGGTTTATCAATGGAAACCCGGAGCACCTGACCTCAAAATTTGGTCTCATAGCAAAAGGGGCGAAAACTTTTATAAATAAAAAAATTTTTTGTTTTTTTTTTGTTATAACCCTTTGGCCCCATTTCTAAAAACCTGTTTTTCCCTTTTTCAGTATTTGGTATTGTGTGTAGATTAGGGAAAAAATTTTAAACAATTTTTTGAAGTCCTGTAATGTTTTCAAAATGTGGGGAAAAGTGAAAAGGCTGAATACTTTTCGAACACTGTAAGTGTTATTACTAGTCCCCCATATAAAAACAGCATCAAAAATTTTCAACGTGCAACCTGATAGTAAAGCAAAATCTGGATTTAATAACATGCATCTCTCTTTATCAATAAAATTTCAGAAACCCCCCCATTTTTCTAAATGCTGGGAGCTTAGGGAACCTTTTGTAAAAAAAAACAGGGGGTAAAATACCCGTGGGTGGGGGAGTTTCTTAAAACATTTTAAAAAAACCAATTCAGCAAGGGGGGCCCACTATAAAGTACCTTTAAATTTTTGGGGGGGAGGTCCCCCCCTCCCATCATCCCCCAAAATCCTTCCTATAGTTTCCAACTGGTCCCTCCCCCCCAAACCCCAACTAAAAACACTTTTACATTTGGTAGGAAAAAAAACCTAATTTTTATTCCATTCTGGGAAGTCAACTTTTTTCCTGCAAAAATTTAAAAAAAAAAATCCTCCCTTTCCTGGAAAGGCCCCAACCAGCAGGGAGAATCCGAGCCCGGAAAGCCCGCCCTTTTTAGTCATGCTAAATTTCTCTCTCAACACAGACAACCCTTAGCTACTGTCCCGTTTTTCATCCTACCCACCGTTGTTGAACGTCAAACCCTAAAGGGCCCCCAGACGGGGAAAAGACCCACACCCCCTCTCCCCCGTTCAAAATAATTCTATTCTTTGCCCTTTTGTGGGTCTTCCAAAACAGCTCTACACCCTGTTGAAGCCCAAAATAACCCCCCCCATTTTATTTATCACTAATCCAGACTCCCCCTCTTTTTTTTTTAGGACCTGGTTTTAATTTTGGAAATATTTCTATCTTGTATACTTCCCCATCCTATATTTGGGAAACCCCCCCGTGGAGCTCCCCCCAGTAAATCCCTCTTTGCTCATTACAACCGTTCCCAAAATTCCACATTTTTTTTGTTGAGGGGCCAGAATTTGGGCCCGCACTCCCCCTTCTTCTTTTTCCCCCCTTTTTTTCTTCTTCTTTTCTTTTTTCTTCCCCCCCTCTTCCCTTCTTTTTCTTTTTCTTCTTCTTCTTTTTCTTCTTCTTTTTCTTCAAAACATGGATTTGAAAAACAAATCAACCCGGGGGGTCGGGTTGCATTAAAAACTGACTGTCAGGCTGTCTATAAAAAACAAAAAATTTCCATTTAACCCCTATTTTTAAAACCCTTTTAATCTAAACCCCTGTTTTACATAGGGCCAAAACTGTGAAAACAACATGGGGGTTTTTTATGTTTTTGATTAAGGTTTTTTTATGGGTTTAGGGCCCCGTGCTTGGATAGCTTTGGGGCCTTTCTAAGCATATTTAAATCTAGGTTTGTTATTTTTTGAAAACCCCTTTAAAGGGGATAAATGGGCTTTGCAAGGAGTTTTTTCTTTTTCAGTGGGCCCCTCCGAAAATAAAATTGGCAACTGCACTTTTGTTTTTTTTTAGGTATGCTTCGGGACTGTACAAAGTCTCAAAATAGGCAGTAAAAAAATAATTTTTGCTGCTGTTGTTTTTTACAAATCATTCACCCCCCCATCAATCTTAGCTTTCCAAAACCCCAAAAAACCTTTTATTTTTTTTATAATATAAAAAAAATTGCCTGTACTGTATTCCCCCCCGGGGCCCCCCCTACCCGCCTGTTCTCTATTCCAACCCTTTCAAAAAGCCCTTGTCACCCTTTCTCCACATTTTTATCCCCAAAATATGGGCATTGTGATACTTAATCTATATTTAAACTGTGTAGTTCGTCCCCTGAATGCTGATTGGCTGACAGCCGTGTTATATCAGACCTTATATCACGGGTATGAAAAACTTTATTGTGGTACTTAATCTATAGTGTACGTTCTAAAGTATGGTTTAAATCTGAAGTGGATAGCAAAATGTGAATACAAATCTTACTTTGGACATGTTTCAACTTTCCCGGGCAGCTTTCAAGGGAAACCAAGCCCATTGACCACCCAGATAAAAAAATAAAAAAAGATACAATTGTTTAGAAACTTTTCATTTTCTCAGCAGAGAAAGAATACCCCATCTTGTTAACTAGTACAGTGTATATGATGCATTGTCTAAAAACCCCTTTCCCGGGGTGTATTTGATAGAGCACTTTTTAAAATATTTATCTTTGTTTAAACTAGATGGGGAGTTGTAGAATGGAAAACCTTGGTAAAATTTCTGTTCTTTTCTCTTCTTCTAAACAAAACCACTTTAAAACAATCTTTAAAACAATGCATTTTACATACCGTAATGGAAAAATTTATTCTGTCCTTACGTTTGCTATTTAATAACAAAGTTATCTGAGTTTTGGGAAAGACCATTCAAGATATTCAAAGATACGGGTAGCACTTTGAAATACTGCAGTCTTTCTCGATCACACACCACACACACACAACACACACACACACCACACACACACACCACACCACACACACACACACATACACGTACAACACAATCTGAATGCATTGCTTTTGGGGTACGATGGTATAACTTCCACAGAATGTCTTGATTTCAGAGTGTGTTTTTTACCTAAGACTCCAACAAGTTACAATACACAAGGGGTTTGGCTTGGCAGACCGGATGTTTAAAAAAAAAAACAGGTCACTCTTCTAGTCTCACCCCTGAAACTCAGAAAATCGTACATCCTGAACATTCCAAATTGCCTGTTCAGGGTTACCATAACACGGCTGCGCCCCAAATAGCACCCTATTATATATTTAATGCACTACTTTTGCCGGGCCCTCTGGTAAAAAGTAGTGCACTATATATTGGAATAGGGTGGTGTTTGGGACGCAGCCCGCACTCCTCTGTAACTCATTCTACTGACCCTTGGTAGCTGGGCATGGGTTTTGCGGTTTCTCCATTTCTGTCTTTGCCATTTGATGTATAAATGATCACTTGTATGTAAGTCATACTCGAAGGCCAATTCCTCATTTCTAATTTGTAGCTGAATTTATTTTTACGTTGTCATAAATGTCAGACTATTGGAGACAGTGATCTGAGGAGGTTTTAGTGGGACAAAGCATGTTGTTCAAGTCCAGAACCAGTCCATAACCCAGGCAGTCCAGTCAGGTACATTATATCATTATTTTCTATGCAGGAAATATCTGACATGGGACGTTTTGCCAGTAAACTTTTGGTTATGAATGAGTAGGCTATAGTTAAGATAAAAGGATTCCTGCATAGAATACTCCTTCTCCTTTCTCCTGTGATTCCTACAAGTACCTAAAATGTTTTGTTATTAACTCTATTTAGCTGTTTTTAATTTTTTAATTATTTTTTTTTTTTTTTTTATTTTTTTCATTTTTTTGTTATTTTTAGTTTAATTATTTTTTTTTTTTTTGGAGGATGGACAGCACAGGAGCTGAACCCTCCCTGCTATTTTTATGGGGACCGTAAACGACTGGTGTATATAATATATATATATATGTTTGTTCCCCATTGGGGTCCAGAGCAGCGAACAGTTTTGACTGGGCTGAGCGGGAACTGTGCTTCCGCAGAGTAGGGGCCAGCGGGCCCAGAGGTGGATAACGCAATGCCCTCTTTTGGGTGTAGGGACTGATCAGAGCCTGAAGGTACGGAGGTCCGTTCCCTCACAACTCCGTAGGCAAGCACCATGCTTTTGTAGCAGATGTGGGCTTCAACTGGAACCAGTGGAGTGTGCGGGGGAGCGGGTGACGTGAAGAACTTGGGAAGGTTGAACACCAACGGGCTGCAGCATTCTGGATGAGTTGTAGGGTTTTAAAGGCACAGGCGGAGCCCAGCCAACAGCAATTTCAGTAATCCAGACGGGAGATGACAAGTGCCTGGATTAGGACCTGTGCCGCTTCCTGTGTAAGGTAGGGTCGTATCTCTGCGAATGTTGTAGAGCATGAACCTACAGATCGGTCACCGCTTTGATGTTAGCGGAGAACGACAGGGTGTTGTCCAGGGTCACGCCAAGGTTCTTTGCACTCTGGGAGGAGGACACAACGGAGTTGTCAACCGTGATGGCGAGATCATGGAGCGGGCAGTCCTTCCCTGGGAGGAAGAGCAGCTCCCTCTTGCCGAGGGTTTAGCTTGAGGTGGTGATCCATCATCCACACTGATATGTCTGCCAACATGCAGAGATGCGATTCAACCCCCTGGTTATCAAAGGGGAAAAGGAGAAGATTAATTGTGTGTCATCTGCGTACAATGATAGGAAAACCATGTGAGCATATGACAGAGCCCAAGTGACTTAGTGTATAGAGAGAATAGAGGGCCTAGAACTGAGCCCTGGGGAACCAGTGGTGAGAGCACGTGGTGCGGAGACAGATTCTCGCCACGCCACTGATAGGATCTGATGGTTCACAGTATCAAAGGCAGCAGTTTGGTCTAGAAGGATAGAGCAGAGAAGAGAGTTAGCTTTAGCAGTGTGGAGAGCCTCCGTGCACAGAGAAAGTTGACACAGAGAAGAGACTGGTCAGTTAAATGACCAGTCTTGAAACCTGACTGGTTTGGATCAAAAGGTCATTCTGAAGAGATAGCAAGAGAGTTGGCTAAGAGGGCACGCTAAAGAGTTTTGGATGAAAAAAAGAAGGGATACTGGTCTGTAGTCTGGAGAAAGAAGTCAAAGCATAGGGTAGGGCAGTGTGAGCAGACCAGGGGTGTCATTTGACTTAATAAATGAGGATGGGATGTCGTCACCTTCTTTTGAAAATGGTTGTTTGAAGTCTTTCCCAGAGAGGAGGGGGAGGGGGAGGAGGAGGGATTCAGCAGGGAGGAGAGGTGGCAAAGAGCTTCCTAGGGTTTTTGAGGCAGAGGGTTGAAATTTGAGTGGTAGAAAGTGGCTTAGCAGCAGAAACAAGGGAAAAGTAGAGAGGAGGGATTGAAAGATGACAGGTCGGCAGGGAGTCTAGTTTTCCTCCATTTCCCCTCGACTGGGCCCGAGCCCTGTTTCTGTGAGCTCGGGAATGAGTCGTCCAAACCAGGAGCAGGAGTGGAGGACCGACCGGCCGGGAGGATAGGGTACATAGATGTTCTCTGTTCTCTTAGGGTGGTCCTCTGTAGCTCAGCTGGGAGAGCACAGCGCTTGTAACGCCAAGGTAGTGGGTTCGATCCCCGGGACCACCATACACAAAAAAATAAAATGTATGCACGCATGACTGTAAGTCCTTTGGATAAAAGCGTCTGCTAAGGGGCTTATTATTTTATAGAGAGTAAAAAGATGCAGAAAGGGAGGAGAGGGGGGTTGAGGGGCAGAATCAGGAATAGAGGGAAAAAAGTTGAGCAAGGGAAGGATGATAGGATGGAAGAGGAGAGAGTAGGGGGAGAGAGTGAGCGAAGGCCCGCGACGGCGCATTATCATCTGAGTAGGGCAGAGTGAGTAGTTTTGGGAGGGAGCGAGAGAGAAAAGGATACAAAGTTAGTGGTCGGGGATTGCAGTGATGTTAGTAGAAGAACAGTTTTTAGAAAAGATGAGGTCAAGCGTATTCCCTGCCTTGTGAGTAGGGGAGAGGGTGAGAGGGTGAGGTCAAAAGGGAGAGGAGTGGAAAGAAGGAGGCAGAGAGAATGATAAAAGGTAGACATAGGGAGGTTAAAGTCACCCAAACGGTGAGCCATCCTCGGGAAAAGGGAACTTATCAAGGCATTCATCCATTCTTTCAGTACACCATCCATCCATTTTCCAATCCACCGTCCATCCTTCTTCCAGTAACACCATCCATCCATTCTTACATTTTAGTCTTTAGCAGACACTCTTATTTTTTCATACGGGCCCCCCCGTGGGATCGAACCCACAACCCTTGCGTTGCAAACGCAATGCTCTACATCCCCGCCGGCTATTCCCTTCCCCTACCCTACCCTACCCTACCCTGACCCAATTGTGCGCCGCCCCATGGGTCTCCCGGGCCGGCCAGCTACAAAAGAGCCTGCGATGCATGCCTTAGACCACTGCGCCACTCGGGAGTTCCAAACCACCCTACATCCATTCTTCCAATCCAATCCATCCATTCTTCCAGTACACTATCCTCCATTCTTACAAAATGGGATGGTAGCTGACTCTATAGCCCCTCCTATCTGTCATATCTTTAATCTGAGCCTAGAGAAAGTCATTGTCCTCAGGCCCGGAGGGGAAACCAAAGTCATTCTGCTACCCAAAAGTGGTAAAAGCGGCCTTTACTGGGTTTTAACAGCAGACCTATCAGCTTGCTGCCCGCTTTAGCAAACTGTTTGGGAAAAAATTGTTTGACCAAATACAATGCTATTTCTCTGTAAACAAATTACAACAGACTTTCAGCATGATTATAGAGAAGAGCATCAACATGTAAAGCACTGACACAAATGACTGATGATTTTGGGTTTAAAGAAATTGATAAGAAGAAGATTGTGGACCTGAACCATATCATAGATTCAGAGCTATCTATCTAATAGAACTCAGAGGGGTTTTCTTTAAAGGAAGCTCCTCTAATGTTAACATGTCATGGGTGGGACTGCAGGGCAGCTCTCTAGGCCCCCTACTCTTTTCTATTTTTACCAATGTCCTGCCACTGGCATTAAAAAAAGCATTTGTGTCCATGTATGCTGATGTTTCAACCATATCGCATCAGAAACCCAAAAGCTATGAGTTAACAAAGATTGCGTCTGTTTTGGAAAGGGTCCGTAATAAACGGTCCTGAACTTCTAAAACTAAGAGCATTGTTTTGGGTACCAAATCTTCCTAAGTTCTAGACCTCAGCTATCTGGAAATAAATGGTGGGCTGTTGAACATTTTGAGGAGACAAAATTTATTGGTGTTACCTTAGATTGTAAAATGTCAGGGTAAAAACAATATATTCAAGGGTTGAAAAGAGGGGGAGAGGTCTGCCCTTAATAAAGATCTCTGCTTTTTTGACACCACACTCCAAAAAGAAAAGTCCCTGCAATATTTTTCCTATAGGTCAAGTGCTAAAAAGAAAGCCCTATTTAAAGCTGCACTGCCCAAAAGACCCACATTCTTGCTCTTCATTGTAATCAGGGGCAAATTTAAAAATATAGCATGACAGTTCATTGGGCTAAGAGTTTAAGAAAACAGCGGGCGTCACTTCCTTTTTTTAAAGAAACATTAATGTTTTGGGGAAATTTCCCAAAGTTGTTTTGCTATCAACTTACACACAGCCTGACACACACACTTACCCCCCCAAAACATGCCCCAGGTCTTTTCACGTCCCCAGGTCCGAAAAAATTCAAAAAAAAAAACATTTACAGAGCATGGTGCATGGAACCCCCTTCCATTTATTAAAAGTAAAACCTGGTTTAAAAAACAAATGAAGCAACACCTCACGGCATAAGCTTCTCCCCAGGGACCTCTTGTTGTGGTACGTACTATATTCTGCATTCGGAATATTCAGCCCCTTGACCTTTTCCCATGTTATCTTGTTCTAAATTGATTCAAATTTTTTTTTTCCCCTCATAAATCTAACAAAATCCCCCTAATGAAAAAGCAAAAGGTTTTTTAAAATGTTTGCAATTTGTATACAAAAAAAAAACTGAAATACCTTTACAAAAGTTTAAACCCCTTACCATACTTTGTTGAAGCACCTTTGGGCAGCGTTTACAGTATTGATCTTCTTGGGTATGACCTAAAAGTTTGGGTACCCCTGTTTTTGGGGGATTTTTCCCCCATTTTTCCTGCAATCCCTCAAAGCTCTGTCATTTTGGATGGGACGTTGCGGCACAGTTTTTTTTCAGGTCTCTCCAGATTTTTCGTCGGGTTCAAGTCCGGGCTCTGGCTGTGCCCTCAAGGACATTCAGAGACTTGTCCCAAACCCACCCCTCTTGTCAGGGCTGTGGCTTGGGGTTTTTTGTTCTTTGGAAGGTAAAGCTTCGCCCGACGAGGTCCTGACGCTCTGGACAGGTTTTCATAAAGGGATCTCTCGTACTTTGTTCCGTTCATCTTTCCCTCTCTTGACTATCTCCCTGTCCTCCCCGCTGAAAAACCTCCCCCAGCAGATGCGCCACCACCTCTTCACTGTGGGGAGGGACCCGGGTTTCCTCCAGAGTAAATCTTGGCATTGGCCCAAAAGAGTTTATTTGGTTTCATCAACCAGAGAATCTTGTTTCTCATGGTCTGACCCTTTAGGTGCCTTTGGCAACCCCAAGCGGGCTGTCTTGCTTTACTGGGGAGTGGCTTCCGCTGGCCCTCTACCAAAAAGCCTGATTGTGGATGCTGCGATATGGGGGTCCTTCGGGAAAGGTTTTCCCATCTCCCGGGGAACCCCGGGATCCTGTCAGAGTGCCATGGGGGTTCTTGGTCTCTCCCTAAACCGGCCCTTCCCCCCCCATTGCCTTTTTGGCCGATGGCCAGCTCTGGGAAGAGTTTTGGGGTTTCCAAAATTTCTTCCATTTAAGATGTGGAGGTCACTGTGTTTTTTGGGACGTTCAATGCTGCGATTTTTTTGGTCCCTTCCCCCAGACCCTGGCCTCGACCATCCTGTCTCGAGCTCTAGGGTAAACTGGGGGCCCTTTATTACACAGTGTGTCCCTTTTCCAAAAACCATGCCCAAATCAATTGTTTCCCACCGGGGGGCTCCCATAAAGTTTAAAACATTTCAAGGATATCAGGGAAACAGGATCCCTACTAAATTTCGGCCCCCCCCCCTGGGGTCGGGTTTTTAAATTTGTAAAAAAGGGTATTTCTTTTTTTTATTTGGTCCCTTTGCAAAATGTTAAAAACCTTTTTCACTTTGTCTTAGGGGGTATAACCTTGTATTTAAATACTTTTTTGATAGGCTGTAAGTACAAATTGGAAAAATCCAGGGTCTGAATTTTTTCCCGAATTCACTGTATGTGTCGATGATGCACCCCCTACATGTTAATTTTTTTAATGTACTGTATGTAATTGTTTTTTTTTTGTCTGAAATTTTTTTTCATTGTGGGGGACCCCATAGACTAACTGTCGCCTTGGCACGGCTAAGGGGGATCCTAAAAAATAAATCCAATCCACCTACCCCATTCTTCCAGTAACTATTCCCCGGGCTTTCTTCATTCTACTTAGAATTTTGTACGTATTACACGGGAATAATGTACATATACTTACCCTACTTTCGGGGCCATCCATCAAAAATTCCCCCAATTTTCTCCCCGGGGCTCCCACCCCGCAAACCAAAACACCTTACCCCCGAGTAAACCACAAAGGATTAAACCCCTCCTTACCAAACACCTTTTTCAGTGTTCGAAAAAATGGCACTGGCCCAAACCACCCAACTTTACACGAAATAGATTTCAATCATTTTAATTTCCGCACTATTTTCCCCCATTTACCAAAGGGAAATAAATTACAAACAAAAGCTCAAAAAGAAAAGAAAATTCTTTTCGGTTTTTCTTTTTTCAATAAAAACCATCACCACGCAATAAAAATAAGGTTAGTTGTTTTTGGGGTTTTTTATCCATTTTCTTAAGTGAGGTTATTCCTGACACCACTTAAAGGCTGTTTCATCAAGGGTTTTTTAAGCACCTTTGATTACGTTTCCAAAGGGGAAAAAAATGTAAGAAAGTTTATATTTTAAAAATTTTGCATTTGCAGAATTTGTTTTGATTCCCTTTTACCTCTGAAAAAGAAAAGCTCAAACTAAACTCAGCAGGGACGGGTGAATTGTGTTTCACACGGGAAGAGGAGATGGTGGTCACCTTTGTGACCGTTGGTTGTAACCTACTATTTATACGAATGTGTATGTTTTGTGG
Source organism: Coregonus suidteri (assembly GCA_036851935.1). Taxonomy (NCBI): domain Eukaryota; kingdom Metazoa; phylum Chordata; class Actinopteri; order Salmoniformes; family Salmonidae; genus Coregonus; species Coregonus suidteri. The sequence goes on along the minus strand of JAGTTL010000535.1, from coordinate 18,651 downwards.
GTTATGTGTAGTGTGTGCGGGCGCGCATTTGTGTGAGAGAGAGGAGCGGTGTGTGTGTGTTAAAGTGTTGTTGTGTGTTGAGAGAGGCGGAGAGAGAGGAAGAGAGGTTTGATGTGTATAAATGGCTTTGTGGCCGGGGGGCTGGGCTCAGAAACCACTCTGGGCTGATTTTGGGCCCCGGGCTTTTGTTTGGGATTCAGCTTGTTTTAAAAGAAACGCTGAGGCAAAGCCCACTACCCCACTCGGGAAGCCCCCTCCACATGCAGATTCCCAAACTTTCAGGGTCCTGTGTCCCATCCCCAAAAAGGCTTTGGCAAGCCGGGCCTGTCCGATCTGCACACCTGGCCCCCTAGAGTCCAGAATCACCTCTCCTGTCACTGCCTATAAACATCTTTACCCCCCAAGTTTTTTGTGTGTTTTTAGATTTATGGCCGGGGAAAGAAAAAGTGGGGTTGTAGACCCCCTGTGTGTTGGGCCCCTAATCAAACGGGTGGAGAACCTGATAGAATCTGTATGAAACTTTAGGGCCGAGTAAAAAAATAAACCTCAATTCACAATTCAAAATTAAATTCACTCTATACTACCCTGCACGCAAACCCAGCCCTTCATTAAAATCAAACTTGTTTTGCTCATCCTATCATTGTCTTGAGTAATCATACTATTTTTGGGGTTTTCATGTGCCACTGTAAAAAAATATTTTAAAAAAATCATTAAAGGGTTTCCCACATTGTGGTTGGCTGTTCCGCCTTTACCGCCCCTCCCAAACGTAAACCCTTTGGGATTGGTTATTGCATGGCCCTTCCGTGACTTTATGTTTCAAATGTGTAATGCTTTTATGTGTACGCTGAGAGAATGCTAAATCTTACTACATGGCCGTCAGCCTGTTAAATAAAAAAAGGGACTTTGTCCCTGATCTTGTATGACTCAATGATTCTATTCTAAAACATTCTCCTCGGGGCTGTAAACTACATGTGGGTTAAATGACCTTCTATGTGAAAATAGCTATTTTTCAAGGTCCTCCGGCCGGATTTAAACCATGGTCTAAGAAAAACTCCTTGGCTGACGCCTGGGCCCTCCTTGACCTTTTGTTTTCAAAACGAGCCCCGACTTTACTGTTCATATCCCCACTTCCTTTTCTTACTGGAACCTTCACCTAGATAGTTTTAGTCCCAATAGGTTGAAAAAAACCCGGGGAAAATTTCCCCAATTTCCCTTTTTTTTTTCCCAAAAAAACCCAAATTTGGGGAGGTTTTTCCCCAATAAGAGAGCTAAGCAAAAACCGGATCCTCCAAACCAGATTTCGGAAAGAAACCTGACTTTTTGGGAAATTTAAAGGGATTTTTGCACCCTAGTGCCAAACCCCTTTAAAACTTCCTCTTCCTTTGAGTGTGTTGAAAATTCCATCCTGCTTCCCTTGCCAAAATACCCAATCTTATAAATTACATTTTAGACTAAGGAACGGGGCCCAGATTCAAAAAACCTTCTTAAGAAAATTTTCTTTTTAATGCCTTTTTTTCCTTAACTATAGATTTAAAAAAAAGTTAAAAAAATTGCTATCCCTCAAAAATTTATTTTAAATGTTATTGCTCATTTCTTATGTTTCCCCTTTAGCAAACTTTTTAAGAAGAAATTAATTTTTGAAATAATTTTTTGGAAATTTTTCAAAATTCCCAAGATAGAAAAACCCTTGTCTTAAACTCAGGGCATGAAGAAAAAGCTCATAAAAGAAATTGAACTGTTTAATCCTCACAAATTTCATCTGAATTTTCGTATTGTTATTTTAAAACCCAAAAAACTTTTAGAACATATCTCAGTAAAAAAATATGCTAACATGATTGCCATTCGCTAGTAGCTACAAAAATGGTTGCCAGCAACAAACATTTTTAAAAAGATTTGTAAGAAAAAATTTGAAATTCTTAAAAAACCCATTACTTTAAATTTTGAGAATTCCTTACAAATCTTATGAACTTAAAATGTTTTTCTTAAAGAAGCTTTTTATTTTTTTGCTGAAAAGTTTTTGTGAATCGGGGGCCCGGGCCCCTTTCCGGGCAAAAAAGATATGTTCCCGGGTTGTATACAGGGGTGATTACTAAAGGTTTTTCCCTTTATAACCCAGGAAATTTTTTTTTCCCCAACTTTTCACAGCTTTTTGATCCTGTAAGGTCCTTGGTCATGAATGGGGTCAATCATCTGTTCACAACTATTAATTTTCCCTCTGCCTGTCTGGCCGCCCCCAATGCCAACCCCCTCTCTCCCCCTGTCCTGTCCTGACCACCAAACCTCTCCCTGGCTGGAAAAAAAGAAACCACTCCCAATTCATGACAGAGCTATTGAAAAAGGACTGACCTCCATTATATCAAAATCAACATTTAAGTAAAAACTTGTATTTTGAGTTCTGATGGGGGACGACTTAAAAATCAATTGGGTATACTCTGTCATTTTTAAAAGTCCCAAATGGGGCGTAATCGAGCTGGGATTTTAAAACCCGCTCCTGCTAGAGGGCAAAGTCCTTTTTAGACACTGGTACCCGCCAGGTCTGAGCTCCTTAGACTTGGGGATCTGGGCATGTCCACCTCAGTAAAAGTAAATATCGGTGTTTTACTGTCTGGTAGGAAGGAAGTTGTTTTTAAAGCTGAAGGAAGGCAGATCTAAACAAACCCCAGCATGCCTCCCCCACCACTTCTCACTCATACCCACAACCACACACATTTTCAAACACAAAACCCCCCCCCCAACCCCATCACCACACCTTCTCTCTCTCTCCACTCACACTCACCCCAACCCCTCACACTCACACCCCACACACACATCCACACACATACCTCACACTCACATTTAGATCCAACAGAATACGGGAAGGGCCCCGCTTGGTTCATTACGGGGAGAGAGGGGGTAATCTAAGGTGGCCTTACGAAAGGGGGTGTTTGGAACTATATTTATAAACTTGAAGGTGTCTAAAATAAATGAGACCGGACCCCAAACCTTTTTTTACCCACGTATTTCCCTCTCTCTCTCTCTCCCTCTCTCTCTCTCTCCTTCTCCGATTCGCTCCTTCTCTCCTCTCGCTTCTCTCTCCCCGCTCGCTCTCTCTCGCTCCTCTCTCTCTCCCCTTCTCCCTCTCTCCTTGCTCTCTCTCTCCTTGCTTTCTCTCCTTTTTTCCTCTCTCTCTCTCTCCTTTTCTATCTCTCTCTCCTTGCTCTCTCTCTCTCTCCTTCTCTCTCTCCTCTCTCTCCCCTCTCTCTCTTTCTATCTCTCTCTCTCTCGCTTGCTCCTCTCCTTCTCTCTTCTCTCTCTCTCTCTCGCTTGCCCTCCACCCCCCTTTCCTCCCTTTTTACCCCCTCTCCTACCCCCCAAACCCCCCTTCTTACATTCAAAGCAGCTGGCCGTGTACTGAAAATCTCCATCTCGAGCTCCGTCTGAAAGAACAGCTCTGTGCTGACTTTTGGAAACCCCTCTCTCCTCCAAGCAACTGGTTTTTAAACGTTCATGGAAAATTTTCCCCCCCCCAGAATTAGGTTTTTTTCCCTTAGGTTTTTTCTTCGTTGAAACTGAATCATGAAAACAAAACGTAATAGGGCCGCCTAACCACCAAAAACTTTACACAACAAAGTCATAATGTTATGGTTACACTTGATAAAACGGCATCCTTTACAGCCAATGAATGACAAACACACCCACTACCACTTAAATATGAAGGGGGTCCCCCCTATTAAAACTGCACTTTAAAGCCCGCGAACTCCCCCCCCCCCCCCACCCCCCCCCCCCTCTAATACACTGTGCCCCAGCTCAGCTTCCCCTGGGGCAATGTTTAAAAACAACCAACATGGCTCAATTTCCAAACCTTGTGGGGGCTAGAGCTCTAATCGTACAGCTTTATTTTCAAAACCCTTTAAAAACAACTTTTTAAAAATCATTCCCCCCTTGCTCATGAATTTCCGTGGTTAATAAAAACCTTTGTAGAGGGTTGAATGGTGAGACAGAGGGGCCCGAAAGCGTGGGGGGTACAAAAACAACAGTTAGCTCTACCCTCAGCCTCCCCACCAGCTTCTTTAGGGGGGTGCGTTTGAAAAAATTTCTGTTTGTTGTGAGCGAAATTCGGGTTATGGATTTAGACTGTTGGAAACCCCTCGGAAGAAAAATTTGTCTGGCGAGGGCATGTGTTTGGACACCTGCTGTTTTATTTACTGCTGCCCCAAAAGTTAAACAATGTCTAATGGATTCACTGTTCATTTTTGAATTAACCAAATTTTACATTTCTCACTGACCCTGACTTGCTTTCAATTTTAGCTGTACAATACGTTATTTTTTTTTTTTTGGGAGGAGGTGGGGGAATTTTTTACTGCTGTGGGGTGCCATCTTGACAAAGGATTATATTTTAACCATACCCTCCCCCAAAGGGCCCAAAACCCAAACTGACTTAACTCCCAAACCCTTGGGCCCTCTGTTGAATGGAAAAAATGTTGACAGGGGAAGAAACGATCTAACTTTTAAAAACAATATTACCAGCTTGCAAAATAAATTTTTTTTGAAAAATGCTGAAAGACCATTAGCTTAATGGAAAACGACGACCCATAAAACGAAAAGGGAAACACTGAAGGCATTTCGGGGGAAACGCGATTGCACCTCCCTTCATTCTTCAACCCCATCCCTCAGTTTTTTACAAACAAGTGAAGGGGGGGCGCTTTGTTTTTGTTTCACTGCGTTGCCCCTTTAAATGGTGCTGCAAAATATGGGCGTTTTCCTTTTTCCTTTTCCCCCATGTTACTGGATATATTTTCATCAAGTTCTGGTAATTTCACATCAAGTTACTGATATATTTCACATCAAGTTACTGGATATTTTCACATCATGTTACTGGAAATTTTTAAATTTAATTTTTTACATCAAGTTACTGGATATATTTCACATCAATGTTACTGGGAAAATTTTCCCTCAAGTTACTGGGTTATTTCACATCAAATTTTTGGTAACTGGATATTTTCCCCAATTTTTAATTTTCCCTTTTGGAAATTTAAACGTTCCCAAATTTTAATTTTTACTGGATAATTTTTTACATCAAGGGGCCCCAAAATTACCGATTTTTCCCTCAAAGTTACTGGATAATTTCCATATGTTACTTTATATTTCACATCAAAATGTTTTTTCAAAGGATATTTTTCCATCATGTTACTGGTTATTTTACATCAAAAATTACGGGTATATTTCACATAATGTTACTGGATATATTTTTACTCAAAGTTTCTGAAAATTTCACATCAAAGTTCGGATATATTTCACTCAAGTTTCTGGTATATTTCACTCAATGTTTTCGGAATTTTTTCACATCAATGTTACTGGGTATATTTTTCCATTTCAAATTTTACCGGATTATTTCACATCAAGTTTCGGATATATTTTACATCAAAATTACTGGTAATTTCACATCAATTTACTGGCCCCATATTTCACATCAGTTACTGGTATATTTTACTCAAAATTTCTGGGTATTTTCCCCCAAAAAATTTTAAAAGTTACTGGTTCATGGGGCAAAGGCAAAAAGCACAAAAAGGGGTAATGGGAATATTTTTTACAATAGGGAGTTCTAAACTAAGGGGGTAAATTTGGATCAAAATGAAATTACCTGGATGATTTTACGTTTTAATCATCTAATTTCCCTAATGGACTGTGCTCTTTAAATGCATCGTAAACCCTTGCTCAGCCAAACCCTGTTTTTATAGCAGACAAATGGAGCCATAGCCTTTTTCCCCCCTCCCCGTACAATCACACAGACTGAAACCTGTCGATAACGGATGACATTTGACTGAAAAAATTTTAAAAACCCTTGTACACAGAGCCTCACTACATTTTTTAAATTTATAAAAAATAACCCTTTAAATTTTAACTTGTCGCCCCTCTTTAAGTTATATTTACCCCCTCTGCTAAAGTTTTGTTTACTTTTTGAACTGGCATTTTTGAAGATTATGAAAAAATGAAAGGGACGGGGTTTTGTGGTTTTTTTTGTCTGTCTTTGTTAAATTTAAAAGTCTCCTAACAAAATATATATCCTCATGGGCCCGGGGTAAAAAACAGAATCATTGTTCACCACAATGGGTATTTTTTTTTTAGTTTTAAAAATCTTCCCTATATTTAGCTCGGAAAAAGGGGTGGTCATGCCCCCTCCCTATTCTGCTAGAGTCTGTCCTTATTTTTATCAAGACTAATTGTAGCCGCATGATTACCTTGTGAGGGGCATCTCTGATAATCAAGTTGAAATTTTTAGCATGCACTCAATTCTTTCTAATTTCCCCCTTTGGGGAATAATAAAATCTTATTGAATTGGAAAAAGTTAAAAAAATATAACTAAGATTTCACTCATCAAACACGACAAAGGAAAACAGATGGGGAAAAAATACAAAGGGATAATATAAGGAATAATACACAGGGGAAAAATACAAGGGATAATACACAGGTTAAAAATAATACACGGGATAACCAGGGAAAATACCAGGGAAAAATACCAGGAATTACAAAGGATAAAACACAGGGTAATAAAATTCAACGGATAATCACGGGAATAATCACAAAATTGGAAAAAACCAAACAAGGGGAAAAAAAGGAAAAAAAACAGGATTAAAAAAAACCGGGGGTAAAACAAGGGAATAATCACGGAAAAATACATAGGGAATAATAAAGGGAAATACAAGGGAATAATAAAAAAAAACAAAGGGAAAAATAAAAGGGCATCGGGAATAATGATTCTTCGAATGCTCTATTTATTGCTCAATAGGGAAGTTTAAAAGTACCTGAGGGTATGACACTTTTACAACCTCCATCATTTGTAATAATTTTCTATGATCCCAATGAAAAAAAGATCTTAAAACCTGGGGGAGGGAGGGGGGGGGAATTTTCTCCCTCAATGTTTTTGCCCACAAAGGGACACTTTTGTAAAGGGCAGGGTTTTCTGAAATGTTTTCAAGATTGTGCACATCCTGTCTTCCCTTCTCTTTCCTAAAAACCACCCCGAAGCCGAATTAATTATTGGAATTTTTGTTTACACCTCTTGAGTAAGCATATTATCACTATCCAAGAGCCAAGATTTTCCATTTTCTTCCCCCAAAACTCTTCATTGTATTGGTTTGGGGGCTGCCCTGTATTGACACAAAAACTTTGTCAACGTGTATCAAACAAAATTTGCCATAGTTTTCCTCAAATAACAGAAAATGTATCTTTTATACTGCCCTTTTAAAATGGCCAAGACCTCAAAATAGTGTCAATTATTATATTGTTTTTTTTCTTTTTTAAACCCAATTTTTTTGGCCTCTGCTTCAAAATTCCTTTTCATTAGTCTAATTTAGCGTTGTTATTCCTACAGGGCTTAACAGTGAGCTGCCTTCAGTACTGGAAAATGGGGCCCAATTATCAATCACACAGTCACCTCCACAGAGTTCCCCAATCAAAAAAGTGGGTTTTTACTCCTTCGTTAAATGTTTTTAAAATGGCTACATTAAGCCAAACGATTCCTTTTTTTTGGGCATGATTGGGCCCCCTGTGCTTAACCCTTTGGGGAGGGAAGACATTTCTTGAAGAAGAAAAGAAGAAAAGAAGAGAAGAAAAGGAAAAGAAAAAAAGGGTTTCCCAAGGTTTTTTTGGGGAAGGGTTTTTGGGTTTTACAGAAGCTTCAGAAAGGGTTCTTTCCTCCCTTTTTTAATGATAGTTCAAATGTAGGGAAAGCAGCTCAGTCACTATTTTTGGGGCTTTGCTTGCTCACAGCTCTTTTTGTGCAAACCGTGCAGGAGTGAGTTATGTTGAGTGCGTGAGTGAGTGAGATAGTTTCATTCAAATTTTATCTCATCTGTTTGTGTTATGCCATTACATTGTAAATATGACTACGTCCAGTGACGGTGTCTTTTGAAAGACTCACAATACGTCCCTTATGTCAATTCAGAACTTTTGTCCACATCAGCTGTTCCCGGCTAGCACCATCTTATTCACTTGACAATTAACATAATATAACATCTATGGAATTTAAACAATATAATATTTCTAACCAAAATAAACTGTAATGGTTCTTCAAAAGGTTATACAAAGAACCTTTAAGATTGAGGAATGTTATTTATAGAAACATTCTCCATAAAGGTTCTATGAAGAACCACTAAAAAGGTTCTATCTAGCCCCAAAAGGGGTTGTAACCCTAGTGGAACGTTTTCCTGGTGCTATATAGAACCTTTTATTGATAGTTATTTTTTAGAATCTTAGGAAAGGGTTCTTTATAGCACCATACCGGTTCCATTTTGAACTTTATGAGCATGGTTTCTTTATTGACCTTCAAAAAGGGTTCTATATAGCAACCAAAAACGGGTACCAAAAGACACCGCTATTTGGCTCTATTTAGAACAGTTGTTTTTAGTGTGTATTGAAGATAACATTTTCTCACATTTTCTTGTAAGAAGAATTAAAGTGAGAGGTGACAACCTGAAGCGGTTCGAGGAGAGAGCTCTGTCAGAAACCCTGGTACCCCCCCCGATCTGGGACAGAGCTCTGTCAGTACACTGGTTCCCCTGTCTGGGACAGAGCTCTGTCAGTACCCTGGTTCCCCGGTCTGGGACAGAGCTCTGTCAGTACCCATGGTTCCCCGGTCTGGGACGAGCTCTGTCAGTACCTGGTTCCCCGTCCTGGGACAGAGCTCTGTCAGTACCCTGGTTTCCCCGGTCTGGGACAGAGCTCTGTCAGTACCCTGGTTCCCCGGTCTGGGAGAGTGCTCTGTCATGAACCCTGGTTTCCCCTGTCTGGGACAGAGCTCTGTCAGAGGTCGCGGTCGTGCTCTTTCAGTACCTGGTTCCCCGTCCTGGGACGAGCTTGGTCCTGCGTGGTAAGAGCTTTTCAGAGTCTCCCTCTCCCTGCCTTCCCTTCAGCCTTCATCATCCGTTCTCTGTCTCTGTCAAATGCTGCTCTCACCTGCATTACATGTCCCCGGTCTGGGAGTGCAGTCAGAACTGGTGCCCCTGTCTGGGATGCGGGTGGCCGTTCCCCCCTAGTCCTGCGTGGTAAAAGCTGGAAGTCTCCCTTTCCATGCCTGCCCTTCATTCATCATCCGTGCGTCCAAATGCTGCACACTTGCATGTTCCCATTGCTGGGTATGCGTCCCAGTGCAGGCTGGGGATGCGTCCCAGTGCCAAATCGTACCAGTGCAGGCTGGGTATGCGTCCCTACTGGCGCTGCTGTTCGCTTTATAGTGCACTACTTTTGACTAGGGCCCATAGGGTGCTTTTTGGGACGTAAACCTGGGAGGCTGGAAGGACAAGGCCGGCGGCCGTTCAGCTCAACAGGGCCTGTATGTGCGTTGAAAGGCGTCCATTTAAAATAACCTATGGATAATTAAATACAGAGCTCTAAGTTCACTGTACAGTAATTGGTCAGGAAGCCGTTCGGAGGCAAAGCTCATTTACAGTAAATGGATCAGCCTGGAGCTGCTGAAGTGCACTTGGCTCCCTCTGCGCATTATAACGATTGGAAATTTCAAGTGAAGTCTCAACGTTTTTTTAAATGTGCAAATATTTATTGCGATGTCTCGCAGACGCTGTTCTCTTTTTTCTGTGGACCAAGAAAAACACTGTTTGAGTGTGTGAGTACAGATTTAGTAAAGTATAACGTTTTAAAAATAGAAATATTACAGAAAGTGGTTAAGAATTATGTCATTTTTTGATTATGTGATCTGTGATGTTGTGTTAGAGTCTCAGAGGGCAATGAGGTGCAGGATTAAAATAGAGATTCTTACTATTAAACTGTAGTTTAGAGAACCAGGAACCAGGAGCCTAATAACAGACATATTATCCTCATTGAAGGGCTCAGTCATTTAATAAGAGACATCTGAAAGACAGTGAAGAAATCAACTCAAGTAAATTAGATTATGATCGTGGATATGCTTGCTCTAATAGAGAGGTTTACCCTGACGACCACACACACACGCACATGCAAACACTGCGGTTAGCCCTGCCAACCTTGTTGACCAACTGGCTTAGCATGTGGTTACATGCTGTACGCAGAGCGGTCATTGACGTATTGAATCTGCTCTTCACATAAACAAACATACAGGCTCAATCCGTCATTACTGTGTCAGACTAGACGTGTGTGTGTGTGTGTGTGTGTGTGTGTGTGTGTGTGTGTGTGTGTGTGCGTGCGTGCGTGCGTGCGTGCGTGCGTGCGTGTGTGTGTGGTTGCAGGGGTAAACCTTTTCATTAGACTGCCTTTTGAGTTTCAAATACTCAGTAAAACATCAGAAAGGGTCTATGAAATGACTTCAGCCCATTGGCTACACACCTTCTTCTTTTTTTGACTCCTTCTAGCTTCTAGTGGTCTAAAGAGTGCATCTACTCAGAAACGTCTCTATCCGAGGGTATAACATATTTATAATATAGTTTATTTAACAGTAGTAATGGTTTAATAACATACTGTAACTGTACAGTAGTAGTAGTAATGGTTTAATAACATACTGTAACTGTGTCAGCAGTAGTAGTAATGGTTTAATAACAACTGTAACTGTAGCAGTAGTAGTAGTAATGGTTAATAACATACTGTAACTTATCAGCAGTCAGTAGTAGTAATGGTTTAATAACATACTGTAACTGTTCAGCAGTAGTAGTAGTAGTAATGGTTTAATAACATACTGTAACTGTTCAGGCAGTAGTAGTAGTAGTAATGTTTAATAACATACTGTAACTGTAGCAGCAGTAGTAGTAATGGTTTAATAACATACTGTAACTGTTCAGTAGTAGTACATAGTAGTAGTAGTAATGGTTTAATAACATACTATAACTGTTCAGCAGTAGTAGTAGAGTATAATGGTTTTAATACATACTGTAACTGTTCAGTAATAGTAGTAGTAGTAATGGTTTAATAACATACTGTAAACTGTTCAGCAGTAGTAGTAATATGGTTTAATAACATACTGTAACTGTACAGTAGTAGTAGTAGTAGATGGTTTAATAACATACTGTAACTGTACAGCAGTAGTAGTAATGGTTTAATAACATACTGTAACTGTTCAGCAGTAGTATAGTAGTAATGGTTTTAATAACATACTGTAACTGTTCAGTAGTAGTAGTAGTATTAATGGTTTAGTAACATACTGTAACTGTTCAGTAGTAGTAGTGGTTTAATAACATACTGTAACTGTTTCAGTAGTCAGTAGTAGTAGTAGTAGTAACATGGTAACTGTATAAACATAGTGTAATGGTGTAATAACATACAGTAGTAGTAGTAGTAATGGTTTAATAACATACTGTAACTGTTCAGCAGTAGTAGTAGTAATGGTTTAATAACATACTGTAACTGTACTGTATGGTTTAATAACTACTAGAACTGTTCAGCAGTAGTAGTAATGGTTTTAATAACATACTGTAACTGTTCAGCATAGTAGTAAGTAGTATGGTTTAATAACATACTGTAACTGTTCAGTAGTAGTAGTAATGGTTTAATAACATACTGTAACTGTTCAGTAGTAGTAGTAGTAGTAATGTTTAATAACATACTGTAACTTTTCAGCAGTAGTAGTAGTAATGGTTTTTAATAACATACTGTAACTGTTCAGTAGTAGTAGTAGTAGTAATGGTTTAATAACATACTGTAACTGTACAGTAGTAGTAGTAGTAGTAGTAATGGTTTAATAACATACTGTAACTGTTCAGTAGTAGTAGTAATGGTTTAATAACATACTGTAACTGTTCAGTAGTAGTATAATGGTTTTAATAACATACTGTAACTGTTCAGCAGTAGTAGTATTGGGTTTAATAACATACTGTAACTGTTCAGCAGTAGTAGTAATGTTTTAATAACATACTGTAACTGCTCAGCAGTAGTAGTAGTAATGGTTTAATAACATACTGTAACTGTAAGCAGCAGTAGTAGTAATGGTTTAATAACATGCTGTAACTGCTCAGCAGTAGTAGTAATGGTTTAATAACATACTGTAACTGTTCAGTAGTAGTAGTAAGTAGTAGATAATGGTTTAATAACATACTGTAACTGTTCAGTAGTAGTAGTAATGGTTTAATAACATACTGTAACTGTTCAGCAGTAGTTAGTATAATGGTTTAATAACATACTGTAACTGTTCAGTAGTAGTAGTAGTAGTAATGGTTTAATAACATACTATAACTGTTCAGCAGTAATTAGTAATGGTTTAATAACATACTGTAAACTGTTCAGTAGTAGTAGTAAGTGGGGTTAATAAATATACTGTAACTGCTCAGTATAGTAGTAATGGTTTTAATAACATACTGTAACTGTTCAGCAGTAGTAGTTGAGTAATGGTTTTAAATAATTGCTACTGGTAACTGTTCAGTAGTAGTAGTAAAATGGTTTAATTAACATACTGTAACTGTTCAGCAGTAGTAGTAATGGTTTAATAACATACTGTAACTGTTCAGTAGTAGTAGTAATGGTTTAATAACATACTGTAACTGTTCAGTAGTAGTAGTAATGGTTTAATAACATACTGTAACTGTTCAGCAGTAGTAGTAGTAGTAATGGTTTAATAACATACTATAACTGCTCAGCAGTAGTAGTAGTAGTATGGTTTAATAACATACTGTAACTGCTCAGCAGTAGTAGTAGTAGTAATGGTTTAATAAACATACTGTAACTGTTCAGCAGTAGTAGTAGTAAATGGTTTAATAACATACTATAACTGCTCAGCAGTAGTAGTAGTAGTAATGGTTTAATAACATACTGTAACTGTTCAGCAGTAGTAGTAATGGTTTTGTTTAATAACATACTGTAACTGTTCAGCAGTAGTAGTAGTAATGGTTTAATAACATACTGTAACTGTTCAGTAGTAGTAGTAATGGTTTAATAACATACTGTAACTGTACAGCAGTAGTAGTAGTAGTAATGGTTTAAATAAACATACTATAACTGCTCAGCAGTAGTAGTAGTAGTAATGTTTAATAACATACTATAACTGCTCAGCAGTAGTAGTAGTAGTAATGGTTTAATAACATACTGTAACTGTTCAGCAGTAGTAGTAGTAGTAATGGTTTTAATAACATACTATAACTGCTCAGCAGTAGTAGTAGTAGTAATGGTTTAATAACATACTGTAACTGTTCAGCAGTAGTAGTAATGGTTTAATAATAACATACTATAACTGCTCAGCAGTAGTAGTAGTAGTTTAATAATCCAGGCACTTGTCATCCTCCAGTCTGGACTATGGTTTAATAACTCGCTGTACTGGCTGGTCTCCCTGGTAATGCCATTAAACCCCTACAACTGCATCCAGAATGGTTTAATAACATACTGTCTGGTGTTCAACATTTAATAAGTATCTGTCACTGTCACCCCCCTCCTCCGTTACACTCCACAATACCACTGCTAACAAGTTCCATGGTGCTTGCCTTTAGGAACATGAGGGGAACTGCTCACCTCTGTACCTTCATGCTCTGATCAGCTCCTGTACACCCAAACAGGGCTTTGCGCTCATCCAACCTCTGTAACTGGCTCCCCTTCCTCTAGCATAGTAATAGTTTAATAACAGCCTGTCAAACTGTTCGCTGCTCTGGCACCCCCATGGTGTAACAAGCTCCCTCACGACGCCAGGACAGCGGAGTCACTAACTGTACACCTTCCTAGAACATTTGAAACCCCACCTCTTTAAGGAATACCAATGGGATAGGATAAGGATACTTCTAACCCCCCCCCCCCCCCCCCCCCCAATTTGTAAATACTGGTTATGTACCACTGGCTATAGGGTGAACGCACCAATTTGTTCAGTCGCTCTGGTTTAAGAGCGTCTGCTAAATGATGTTAATAGTGCCCTTGAGCAAGGCACTTAACCCTAATTGCTCCTGTAAGTCGCTCTGGATAAGAGCGTCTGCTAACTGACTAAAATAGTAAAAAATGTAATGTAATGGTTTAATAACATACTGTAACTGTTCAGCAGTAGTAGTAATGGTTTAATAACATACTGTAACTGTTCAGCAGTAGTAGTAATGGTTTAATAACATACTGTAACTGTTCAAGCAGTCATAGTAGTAGTAGTAATAATGGTTTAATAACATACTGTAACTGTTCAGCAGTAGTAGTAATGGTTTAATAACATACTGTAACTGTTCAGTAGTAGTAGTAGTAGTAACTACTGTAACTGTAAGCAGTGTAGTTTAATAACATACTGTAAACTGTTCAGCAGTAGTAGTAATGGTTTAATAACATTACTGTAACTGTTCAGCAGTAGTAGTAATGGTTTTAATAACATACTGTAACTGTTTCAGCAGTAGTAGTAGTAGTAGTAATGGTTTAATAACATACTGTAACTGTTCAGCAGTAGTAGTAATGGTTTAATAACATACTGTAACTGTTCAGCAGTAGTAGTAGTAATGGTTTAATAACATACTGTAACTGTTCAGCAGTAGTAGTAGTAGTAATGGTTTAATAACATACTGTAACTGTTCAGCAGTAGTAGTAATGGTTTAATAACATACTGTAACTGTTCAGCAGTAGTAGTAATGGTTTAATAACATACTGTAACTGTACAGTAGTAGTAGTAGTAGTAATGGTTTAATAACATACTGTAACTGTTCAGCAGTAGTAGTAGTAGTAATGGTTTAATAACATACTGTAACTGTTCAGCAGTAGTAGTAGTAGTAATGGTTTAATAACATACTATAACTGTTCAGCAGTAGTAGTGTTTTAGTAACTTGCTATAACTGTACAGTAGTAGTGGTGGTGGATCCACCAAAGGCAACCAGCACCATGGCAACACCACAAGTCACAGAACATAAAACACCATGGTAGGTTTTTATGCTGCGTGTAAACTGTCACCACCAGAACCAAGAGAGCCTCCACACACACACACACACACACACACACACACACACACACACACACACACACGCGCACACGAGCCACACACACACATACACACACACACACATACACACACACACACAACACACACACACACACACACACACACACACACACACACACACACACACACACACCACACACATACACACACACACACACACACACACACACACACACACACACACACACACCTCCACACACACACACACATGCACACACACACACACACACACACCCACACACACACACCACACACACACACACACACACAACCACCTCCTCACCCTCCTCCCTTCGTCCCTCAGACTTTTTACTGCAGAACTATCTTTCCTTGGGCTCGGGGGTGGAGAGAGGGTCTAACTGTGTCTGACTCTGAGCTGTGCTGTGTGTGTTGCTTGGCAGCGCGGCTGAAGTTTATGGTAATGTTTTGGGTGATAGGTCAGTCGGGGCAGTGGGGTGGCGGGTGGCAGTACCAGGCCAGAGCAGCCATTGGTGGTGACTGTGTGGTGACTGTGTGAGGTTTCAGGCCGTGTCCAGCTGGCCAGGGTTCGTTCTCTGAGGTCAGGGGAATGAGAGGAGGCAGGTAACAGGCAGGTCGACCTGGAGCTGCTTGTGGTCAGGGTGGGCGAGGGGGGGGGGGGGGGGGGGGGGGGGGGGGGGGGCGAGACGGAGCCCCCCTCTCTTGTAGACCAGAGCACAGGGCCAGAAAGGGTAGCCACAGTCAGACACACAAACACACACACACATACACACAGAGTCAGACACCCCCAATGCTCTCTCTCTCCCCACAGACAACATCTGCCAAGACTGAGAAATGCCACAGTGACCACTTCATGAGGCCAGGGAAGAAGGCTCGGACTCTGGGCTTGATTTTCTGCTTTCTGAATCCCTGAATCTCTTTAAAGTACTGAGGTGTTATCACACAGGCAACGCACGCGCGAACACACACACAGTTTCAAAAGGAGGAGGGTTAGCGACTACGGGAGCTTAACATTTTATAGAAATTATCTACATCGTTTTCCAAGTTCGTGTTCCTTGCATTCTCCAGCAAAACTCCTTCCCTGACTTTTAATACAAAGGCCTCTGTGAATTCACACTAAAGAAAATGTTTTGGAATATTTACTGTAAATGCCTATTTTTAGTACCCATATGTATAACATTTCAGTTGCCACCCCCAGTCATCTCTCCTGTCATCATCAGATCCACCCATCTGATCCCAAGGTGACAACAGTTGTTCCACCTGGTTTACCTCCCTGCATCAATCCAAGCCACATTGTAGATGCTTTTGCTACAAATAGGTGGGTGGAGAGATAAGAGCGTCTGCTAAATGACTCTAATGTAAAATAAATAAAATGCATACAAGGGGATGGGTGCGTTTTGAAGCTACAGGGTGAAAAGATAGACTGTTGGCTAAGTGTATGTTCTTTTCATGTTCCAGGCTCCACCCCTTCTTTGAATTTCAGTACAAAAGGTTCTGTGAATTCAAACTAAGAAAAAATATATATAAATAATAAAACAAATAAATAATCTTTATAAAAAAAATCCAATTTCTGAGGAAATGAGACATAGAGAAAGGTAACAACAGTTGTTCCTCCTAGTTTCCCTCCCAGCACCACACTGAGTCTGACAAGCCGCTGAAAAATAGGACCAGCTCGAGTTTCACCCCTCAGAAAGAATGTGCTGTGAGGAGCTGTGACTGCTACCACTACCAACCCTGTGGTCTGCCCTGGCATGTTTGGTCTGGCTCTTCTGAAAATCATGTTGAGTGCCATTGAAGACCTAGCTAGGCGGGGTATGTACTGTACACCAAAGAGCTACTCTGAGTCTGTGTTCCAATTGGCACCCCCATACCCAATATAGTGCACTACTTTTGACTAGGGCCCATAGGGCTCTTGTCAAAAGTAGTGCACTACATAGTGAATAGGATGCTATTTGGGATACACTCTGATTCTAACTGAGGGTGTTTCTACTCTGGAACTCGGGAGAACTTTGGAACTCAGGAGAACAGACTTTGCCCGCCAAGACCTAATAGTAGCACTGGTAATCAGTCTTAACCTGGGCCTCAACATCAAAGCGTTTTCTCTGGGGCGGTTGGGACGGTTGGTTGGTGACTTTGGCGGGATGCGTTTTCTCAGGGGCGGTTGGGACGTTTGGTTGGTGACTTTGGCGGGATGCGTTTTCTCAGGGGCGGTTGGGACGGTTGGTTGGTGACTTTGACGGGATGCGTTTTCTCAGGGGCGGTTGGGACGGTTGGTTGGTGACTTTGGCGGGATGCGTTTTCTCAGGGGCGGTTGGGACGGTTGGTTGGTGACTTTGGCGGGATGCGTTTTGTCAGGGGCGGTTGGGACGGTTGGTTGGTGACTTTGGCGGGATGCGTTTTCTCAGGGGCGGTTGGGACGGTTGGTTGGTGACTTTGGCGGATGCGTTTTTCTCAGGGGCGGTTGGGACAGTTGGTTGGTGACTTTGGCGGGATGCGTTTTCTCAGGGGCGGTTGGGACGGTTGGTTGGTGACTTTGGCGGGATGCGTTTTCTCAGGGGCGGTTGGGACGGTTTGGTTGGTGACTTTGGCGGATGAGGGGCGGTTGGGACGGTTGTTTGGTGACAGGGGCGGTTTTCTCAGGGGACCGGTTGGTTGGTGACTTTGGCGGGCTGCGTTTTCTCAGGGGCGGTGGGACGGTTGGTTGGTGACTTTGGCGGGATGCGTTTTCTCAGGGCAGTTGGGACGGTTGGTTGGTGACTTTGGCGGGATGCGTTTTCTCAGGGGCGGTTGGGGACGGTTGGTTGGTGACTTTGGCGGAATGCGTTTTCTCAGGGCGGTTGGGACGGTTGGTTGGTGACTTTGGCGGGATAAACGTTTTCTCAGGGGCGGTTGGGACGGTTGGTTGGTGACTTTGGCGGGATGCGTTTTCTCAGGGGCGGTTGGGACGGTTGGTTGGTGACTTTGGCGGGATGCGTTTTTGATCATTGGCACTGGGACATTATAAACACCTGGTATTAGATTAGCATCATAAGAAGGCTGCACACTGACTGCTGAAATACAGAAATAGCTTCAGGACAGGAGTAGCACTTAGTTTAAAGTGTCACTGAAAAACGATAAAAGCTTTTAGGAGATACAGGTAGCTTAGTGATATCTTAAATGGCAGGTAGCTTAGTGGGTAAGAGAGTAGTGCCAATAACCGAAAGGTTGCTGGTTCTAATCCCAGAGCCAACTAGGTGAAAAAGCTGTCGATGTGCCTTTGAGCAAGGCACTTAACCCTAATTGCTCATGTAAGTCGCTCTGGATAAGAGCGTCTGCTAAATGAGTGAAATATAGGATCAACAGTGTTCGTTGTATAGTGAACGCTTTGTTTGTTTTGAAACAAAAGTATACTATCCCAGCGGTGCCCTTTAAAAAAGAAAGGAACGATTATTCACAGACTGAGCCCAAAAAGAGGAAAAATTGGCTATTTAATAAAATGATGTTATTGTATTATAAACTTATTAATCTCCCATAAAACACAATAATACCTAATTTGGTCAATTCTGTTTCATAGTATGCCAACTGCTCAGCACTCACCTCCGGGCAGAACATCTCAAATACTCAACATCTCGTTTTATCAAAACCAGAAGTATTGGAAGCCGCCGGCCAAAGCAAGGCTGCGATCTGGTTCAGTTACATAGAGACATAAAGTCCCAACGGAGGAAGAAAAGCACTCAAAGACAATTTGGTCAAAGCACCTGATCTCGACTGGAATGTATTAGGTGTCACCCCCATTGGTGCTTGGTACCCTACCAAATTGTATTCCTTACACCGCGTCTGTCTTGCTATTG
>JAGTTL010000534.1:0-38656 GCA_036851935.1 Coregonus suidteri | reverse complement strand
CAACTCGAACCTTCAAGCTCCCTCCCATATGTTCTATGGGATTAAGGGTCTGGAGACCTGCTAGGCCACTCCAGGACCTGAATGTGCTTCTTCTTGAGCCACTCCTTTGTTGCCTTGGCCGTGTGTTTTTGAGGTCATTGTCTGCTGGAATACCCCATCCACGACCCATTTTCAATGAACTGGCTGAGGGAAGGAGGTTCTCACCCAAGATTTGACGATACATAGCCCCGTCCATCGTCCCTTTGATGCGGTGAAGTTGTCCTGTCCCCTTAGCAGAAAAACACCCCCAAAGTATAATGTTTCCACCTCCATGTTTGACGGTGGGGATGGTGTTTTTCTTGGGGGTCATAGGCAGCATTCCTCCTCCTCCAAACACGGCGAGTTGAGTTGATGCAAAGTGCTCGATTTTGGTCTCATCTGACAACAACACTTTCACCCAGTTCTCCTCTGAATCATTCAGATGTTCATTGGCAAACTTCAGACGGGCCTGTATATGTGCTTCCTTGAGCAGTGGGACCTTGCGGGCACTGCAGGATTTCAGTCCTTCACGGCGTAGTGTGTTACCAATTGTTTTCTTGGTGACTGTGGTCCCAGCTGCCTTGAGATCATTGACAAGATCCTTCCGTGTAGTTCTGGGCTGATTCCTCACCGTTCTCATGATTATTATTATTATTATTATTATCATTGCAACTCCACGAGGTGAGATCTTGCATGGAGCCCCAGGCCGAGGGAGATTGACAGTTCTTTTGTGTTTCTTCAATTTGCGAATAATCGCACCAACTGTTGTCACCTTCTCACCAAGCTGCTTGGCGATGGTCTTGTAGCCCATTCCAGCCTTGTGTAGGTCTACAATCTTGTCCCTGACATCCTTGGAGAGCTCTTTGGTCTTGGCCATGGTGGAGAGTTTGGAATCTGATTGATTGATTGCTTCTGTGGACAGGTGTCTTTTATACAGGTAACAAACTGAGATTAGGAGCACTCCCTTTAAGAGTGTGCTCCTAATCTAAGCTTGTTACCTGTATAAAAGACACCTGGGATCCAGAAATCTTTCTGATTGAGAGGGGGTCAAATACTTATTTCCCTCATTAAAATGCAAATCAATTTATAACATTTTTGACATGCGTTTTTCTGGATTATTTTGTTGTTATTCTGTCTCTCACTGTTCAAATAAACCTACCATTAAAATTATAGACTGATCATGTCTATGTCAGTGGGCAAACGTACAAAATCAGCAGGGGATCAAATACTTTTTTCACTCACTGTATTATAAATAAATGCTATTTATTCAAGTATAAATTACCAAAGTTACGATAGATTGCCATAGATCTTCTGTTAATTACCAAAATAACTGAAGATTCTGGTAAACTTACTACTTACCCTACTTATGAGGATGTAGAGTGGTTGTAAAGTTTCATAAGAGGCTGTTTTTCATTGACTATACAAACTGAATGGAGACTGAATGTAATGTAGAGGCCCATTCTCTTGTTACCATACATTCCAATAAAGCACATTGATGAAGAGGATATTGTGTGGAAACATGGTTTGTGAATAGGGAGTAGATTGATAGCATTCCTATCTGAAGATGACATACTGCCAACAGATGTCTACTTATGAGATGTTCTACTTGACTCTCACACAATAAATCTGAATAGACGTCTCATTTTTGGGGATGAGCAATTTCTTCATTGTGTTGATTTGTGTTCTCACAGGGAGGAGGAAGGAGAATGGTGTTCGCACACATGTTTGTGTGTGTGTGTGAGAGAGAGCTCCCAGTCTTCTGACCTCAGGGATATTACCTCCTCTGCGTACACCTCTCTCATGAACCATGAATAAAGAACAGCCGTTTACGTCTCTGTTCTCTCTGCTAGAATGGCATTGATGATATTCTGTTGTTCCCCCGCATATGTCCTTAGAGAGAGGGGGGGGGGGGGGGGGGGGGGGGGGGGGGGGGGGGGTAGGTACCAAA
This sequence comes from Coregonus suidteri, assembly GCA_036851935.1. NCBI lineage: Eukaryota > Metazoa > Chordata > Actinopteri > Salmoniformes > Salmonidae > Coregonus > Coregonus suidteri. The sequence continues at coordinate 36,690 of JAGTTL010000534.1, read as the reverse complement.
AGGAACCCATCCCAGCCTAATATGTCACTCAAACTATGACAGACTGACAGAGAATAAAATCCTCTCAGCAGCACATCATATTTGATCTGGATAACCAATCATAACAATATCTGCCTAGAGACTGTGTACTGTATACGTATACCACAGCAACACCAATGGAGATACAGTATATCACTGTGGGGGAAAAGGAACTCAGTCCATTCCAGTTGAAACCAGTAATGATGGATGGGACTAAGGTTAGGTAGATAAGGTAGGATATAGGTTTTGATTGGTGCTGGGATTAACTGGGGCCAGTTTAGTGTTTTGATGGTGGTTGTGGATTAGGCTGGGGGTAGTCTACCAAACTATTCACAAATTTGGGAGTGATTCATTCCCTTCAGGCCAGCAAGCTCCAGCCATCCCCTCCACATCTCAAACCCTCTCAACAATAGGTGGATGAATAGGAAAGACCACAGCACCACACAACTCATATTGTGCCATGCATAGGATACAGACTGTACATTACCTGCTCCCAATCTATTTCATGGATGGAGAGCGGGTAACATTCCCTCTTACACACCCTGCTATAGCTGCTCAGCTGATAAACAGTGTGGTGGAACGCATTCAGAGTTTGCCAAGTCCACATGCACACACACAAATATGGCAGATAAAAGCGCAGACTGTAGTTCACACGCCAGCTGTTTACTCCTGTCAGGAGCCATAAAAACAACGAGTCACTTTGACAAAAAAAAAAAAAACTATGAAACCCCATATGTTTTCTCTATCCGTGTGTCAATCTCTTTCTCCCTCCTTTCCTCCATCTCTCTCTCTCCCTTCTCTCTCTCCCCCCGCTTTCCCTCCCCAGCTTTCTCTCCCTCCCCCTCTCTCCCCCTTCCCTTCCCTCTCCTCTCTCTTACCCTCTCCCTCTCTCTCCCCCTTCCCCCTCTATCTCCCTCTAAACAGCGTGCCGTATGGCCCTAGCGGAGGATGATAGATAATTCTAGAAGCTGACAAACTCTATAACGCTTATTAAACACAAATCTACCACCGTATAAATGTTGCCTTTCAGATGTGTCAGTCAGTCTGTGGCGATGCAGAGAGCCGCTCTGTGAGTCTCATTCTATTTTCTCTTTCTCAATCAATGCCTTGGCCACCATTCAACCCTTTAGTTTGATGAGTATAATACTGGAGTGGGGATGCTGTAAGTACAATGGGTTGCAAGCTGTTTACAGACAGACAACCATGTAATGATCACTTTACATTGATATGCACAGATGGATAGATACTGGTCTGGAACTGACCCAAAAGTTGATTTATTTCAGCATATCTTTGCCCAAATCAAGTTTACAGTGTTTATGTGAGACTTTGCATGACCCATCAATTCATAGAGTACCATGGATGTTAGTCATAGTTTTGGTAGATACTGTAATTAGATACTGTTGAGCGAAGACTTATTTAAATGCAGGAAGGTGTAAACTATTCTGAGCGCCTGTGAAAACCTGTTTTTAGAAATGAGACACATTGCCATTTGCAGGCAAGTGGGATATGGAGGCTGCTCACACACGCGCACACACGTGCACACACACACACAGTCTTCACACACACACACACACACACACACACACACACACACACACACACACACACACACACACACACACCCCACATGCATCCACCGGTGCGCACACACACGTTTCCACCCACACCCGTCTGTTTAAAACATGTCCATTTTATCTCCTGTTAGGGCCTATAAATATTTCATACTATAATGGCAATTTTTGTATATACATTGTTTATCGTATCTCAAATAGAGTCATTTGGTTTCTTATTCTAATAGTTATAATTTCCATACTATAGATTTCATTAATTGTTTCTTTCCAATTTCTTATTTGTGATGCCAGTGGTTTCAGCCAGTTTCTTGTTATCTGTTTAAGTTATGTTATTCTCAGAATTCTGAAGAGATATTTATCAGAGTGAAGGACCAGTGGATGAGGGGTTCTCCCCAGGAGTATGTATTCTGGATTTAGAGAAAGTGAACGTTCGAACGTGTCATCGAATACTTTGTATACTTCGGTCCAGAAACGATTAAGGACTGGGCATGAGCTCTCCCCACGGTTACACCAGCAACTTGGTGTGATGTCACGCTTGTATTTTGATTGTATTATAGGATTTATGAAAAATCTTGACTGAATTTTCCAAGAGTATTCCCTCCAAGGTAGAGAGAACGGTTGTCTTGGACGTGTTTCTAGATATGTCCTCCCAGTCCTCTTGGGCTATTACTATGTGCAGCTCGTCTTCCCAATTGGTTACCGCTATAATATTCTCATATTTTGTTTCATCTTTGATAATTCTGTATATGTGCCCCAGCACATTCTTATTTACCTTGCTATATGTTTTTTCAGTTGAAGTCGGAAGTTTACATACACTTAGGTTGGAGTCATTAAAGCTCGTTTTTCAACCACTCCACACATTTCTTGTTAACTATAGTTTTGGCAAGTCGGCTAGGAGATCTACTTTGTGCATGACACAAGTAATTTTTCCAACAATTGTTTACAGACAGATTATTTCACTTATAATTCACTGTATCACAATTCCAGTGGGTCAGAAGTTTACATACACTAAATTGACTGTGCCTTTAAACAGCTTGGAAAATTCCAGAAAATGATGTCATGGCTTTAGAAGCTTCTGATAGGCTAATTGACATCATTTGAGTCAATTGGAAGTGTACCTGTGGATATATTTCAAGGCCTACCTTCAAACTCAGTGCCTCTTTGCTTGACATCATGGGAAAATCAAAAGAAATCAGCCAAGACCTCAGAAAAAAGATTGTAGACCTCCACAAGTCTGGTTCATCCTTGGGTGCAATTTCCAAAATGTCTGAAGGTACCACGTTCATCTGTACAAACAATAGTACGCAAGTATAAACACCATGGGACCACGCAGCCGTCAAACCTCTCAGGAAGGAGACGCGTTCTGTCTCCAAGAGATGAATGTACTTTGGTGCGAAAAGTGCAAATCAATCACAGAACAACAGCAAAGGACCTTGTGAAGATGCTGGAGGAAACAGGTACAAAAGTATCTATATCCACAGTAAAATGAGTCCTATATCAACATAACCTGAAAGGCCGCGCAGCAAGGAAGAAGCCACTGCTCCAAAACCGCCATAAAAAAGCCAGACTACGGTTTGCAACTGCACATGGGGACAAAGATTGTACTTTTTGGAGAAATGTCCTCTAGTCTGATGAAACAAAAATAGAACTGTTTGGCCATAATGACCATCGTTATGTTTGGAGGGAAAAGGGGGTAGCTTGCAAGCCGAAGAACACCATCCCAACCGTGAAGCACGGGGGTGGCAACATCATGCTGTGGGGGTGCTTTGCTGCAGGAGGGACTTGTGCACTTCACAAAATAGATGGCATCATGAGGAAGGAAAATGATGTGGATATATTGAAGCAACATCTCAAGACATTAGTCAGGAAGTTCAAGCTTGGTCGCAAATGGGTCTTCCAAATGGACAATGACCCCAAGCATACTTCCAAAGTTGTGGCAAAATGGCTTAAGGACAACAAAGTCAAGGTATTGGAATGGCCATCACAAAGCCCTGACCTCAATCCTATAGAACATTTGTGGGCAGAACTGAAAAAGTGTGTGCGAGCAAGGAGGCCTACAAACCTGACTCAGATACATGGGCCAAAATTCACCCAACTTATTGTGGGAAGCTTGTGGAAGGCTACCTGAAACGTTTGTCCCAAGTTAAACAATTTAAAGGCAATGCTACCAAATACTAATTGAGTGTATGTAAACTTCTGACCCACTAGGAATGTGATGAAAGAAACAAAAGCTGAAATAAATCATTCTCTCTACTATTATTCTGACATTTCACATTCTTAAAATAAAGTGGTAATCTTAACTGACCTAAAACAGGGAATTTTTACTAGGATTAAATGTCAGGAATTGTGAAAAACTGAGTTTAAATGTATTTGGCTAAGGTGTATGTAAACTTCCGACTTCAACTGTATCTAATTAAGGGATGTATATGATTAAGCGTTTTATTAGGTCTCACTGCTTTAGCAAGATAGTTTTACAGTTATTTACAAGTAAGAAGCTGAGAGTTCTGGAGGTTGTACTTTTTTAATAGATTTTCAAATGTATCTATCCCCTTGTCTGTGAACATCTTATAATACCTGATCAGTCCTTTTTCAGCCCACAATTTAAATGTATCACCAATCATACTTGGCTTAAAGTCACCATTGTTAGATTAATTTGGATTTTAAGAATAATGACTAAAGAATTTCACCCCAAAAACAGTATAAATGTTAGAATTATCATGTAGTGTCAACCCACTAACAGAGGGGGCGGTACTAACCATTCAAGGGGGAAGGCGGGAACTGTTTAAAAAAGCCACCTAAAGGTGGGAGGAGCATAGTGCCTTTGTTTGTCAAGGGGTATAAAAACATGTTTGTGTTTTTGGTCAGAGCTCTCCTTGAATAAAATTTACCGATAATTACTTGTGGATTGTGGACCTTGAATCATTGATGATTAAAACCAGAGCTTTACAACCTCTGGTAATGATTCAAGCTTAGGTTGAATTAGAGATAGAAATTCACGTGACAGATTGGTCCTTCGAGCCGGATCTTAAAATACATCTTTATCGTTCTGAAGACACCGAATCCGTGCACGGCCGGGTGATTGCATCCGTGGAGAATAGTCCTGGCCTTCAACGTTAAGGTTATAGACAGGCCGGTGATTACTCTTTATGAACGATAAAGACGTTAACGAGTTTGAAAAATTATTTGAATCCAAACTACAAGGAAAAGGTCAGTAGTTTTATTCATGGATTTTGGTGAAATGATTTGAACTTGTATAAGAATAGGACAGGGAGGATCCGCAATTGATCCTAGGTAAATAGCTATTACAAAAATAAACTAGTCCGAAATGACATGGAGTGGATTGCAATCACAAATGTAAACTAGTCCGAAATGACATGGAGTGAATTGCAATCACAAATGGAGTGAATTGCAATCACAAATGTAAACTAGTTAATATTGTCATTGTACGAATTGCAATGTTCAGTATAAACAGGGAAATAATTATCATCGTGTGAGATGGATGTGTCGGGAGTAGCATGTGCAACTGGGCATTTGCTAGAACTTTGCAAACAAGTTTGGCAAATGATAAGGTCGTATATGTGTGAGACTTAATCCATCGGGAGAAGTGATCATTATTTCAGGGGTGGAGAAAAAAATAAGTCGCGTGATAAAAATTGGGTAACTTCCTCTTTTCATGAAACCGGAGTTTTAAATAGAAACTCTGGGTTAGGGGTTAAATCATTTTAAATGGTTAATTACAAAAGCAAAAAATAATAATATGCCATTTAGCAGACACTTTTATCCAAAGCGACTTACAGTCATGCGTGCATACATTTTTACGTATGGGTGGTCCCGGGGATCGAACCCACTACCTTGGCGTTACAAGCGCCGTGCTCAACCAGCTGAGCTACAGAGGACCACAACAAGAGCACTAAGCAAGAGGCGCACTAAGATATTAGCTCCTACGAAAATAATTCGGGAGTGAATTATTTAAAAAACAAAAAGGGGGGGAAATTTCTTATTGTTCCACCATGGGAAAGACATCTTCTAAACAAGTCCGAGAATCAACGGGAGATGAAAGAAATATGTTTTATGGATCCATTTGGGAGAAGAGGTATGAATTTATTGGGCATCTCGAAGTAGAAAAATTAGAATTTATGATCAAACAGATGCATGTAGACTGGAACTCATTTGAAAAAACAGCGAAAGGAGGGGCTAGAGACAGCGAGTGTGTTTTTTTTAAGCGTGAAAATGCTTTAACGGGGACAAAGGAATATTTAACCATCGTGACTGCAGGGGAAAAGGAATAGGACAGTCAATTTTTTGGTTCAACGGGTAAAATGGTTGAAAAAATGATTAGTGTCAATTAAGAATTGGCTAAAAACACCACAAAGCGATTATTTGAGAGGTACCTATAAAGTCCAACGATGGGCGGCAGGTAGCTTAGTGGGTAAGAGCGTTGTGCCAGTAACTGAAAGGTCGCTAGTTCTAATCCCCGAACCGACTAGGGGAAAAAGTCTGTCGATGTGCCCTTAAGCAAGGCACTTAACCCTAGTTGCTCATGTAAGTCGCTCTGGATAGGAGCGTCTGCAAAATCACTAAAATGTAAAAAATTTTAAATGCATGTGTATGAACTTTTGCACTCAAACGTAGACGTACGTAATGAGTGAGAAAGTAGAGAATATTTGCATTTTTGGTCAGTTGGCAGACGCTCTGGTCCGGAGCGACTTGTAAGTGCCAATAGAGGTTTGCACGGAACTATTCTGTTGTGTTGGGCATTTGAATGGCATAAGGTGAAATATGTGTGTATGAGGGAATTCAACGGCGCGTATAAATGATAACCGGATACTACTTAGTATTTGGTTGGTTAAATGCTAAATAAAAGATTTGAGGCGTGGTTATGGGGTAACTAGGAAGACGCACTTATTCAATAAGGAATGGGTGGAGAGAGAGAGTTTTTTTACGTGTATTAAAAGTTGCATTAGATAGGTCTATGAAAATATGTTATAAGTACGAATGACATTATTTCCTAAGAAGGAAGATTGTAGGGAAGTTTCCCGCGCCTCCCCCATAATGTAGGAAGGAGCAGGAGAGGGGGGGAGTGAGAGACAGGACATAGTTCAAATGGTAGGAATGTCATTAAGTGTATGCTGATGAACAATATCAAGCATTTGTTTTATTGATTGGGGCCGAATCAGAGAAAACTGTTAAAGATATTGAATAGCGAACTGAAATGGGTTAGCGGGAAAATACAAATAATTGGAAAATTTTAAAACGATAATTTATTTTCGTTACAGGGAAGCAAGTGGCATTGGCTGTTGTTCTGGGGGAATAGCGCCAGCCTGTGGTGGGTTCAGGATTTGTTATAAATAACTTTATATTTTAAACTAAAGTGATGGAATAGACTACAATTAGAACATCAGAAAAAGGACAATATAATTCGTAATAGTTATTATAATTATTATTGATAGTTATTGCAGTTATTATTATCCTGAGTGGGGCAGTGGTCTAAGGCACTGCATCACAGGGCTAACTGTGCCACTAGAGATCCTGGTTCGGATCCAGGCTCTGTCGCAGCCGGCAGCGACCGGGAGACTCATGGGCGGCGCACAATTGGCCCAGCGTCGTCCAGGGTAGGGGGGGAAAATGGCCGGCAGGGATGGAGCTCAGTTGATAGAGCATGGTGTTTGCAACGCCAGGGTTATGGGTTCGATTCCCATGGGGGGAGGCCAGTAAAAAAATAAAAATAAAGATAAAAATAATAAAAATGTATTGACTAGGTTGCTCTGGATAGGAGCGTCTGCTGGGTGACTAGAATGTAAATGTATTATCATTGATTCAGTAATGATAGGAGGGAAGTAGCGATAGAGCTGTGAGGGTTGAGTTGAGGACAAGGAGAATGATTTGTGGCTCTGGTTGGCGGGAAAAAGGAGAGGCAGAGACAGACTTAGAGAGACAGAGGAAGTTAGAGAGGGAGAGAATAAAAGAAAAAGAGAGAAGGAAACTGTTTAGGTTTGAAAAACAAGCAGGCTGAGAGACAGAGATAACAGTTTCTGGAGCTTGAAAAGCAGAGACTAACAGAGTAAGAAAAGGAACAGACGAGAGCAGAGTATTTAATGGCCACTAGGGGAAATAGCTGGGAGAGGTAGAACTCCAGAATAGAAGGGGAGAGAGATTTTACTAGGGGGTGGATCAAATAATTAATAATGGATCATTTGAATGAGATCACATGTAGCAGATTTAGAGTAATCAATTAAATAATCATTGTATACTCGAGGAATTTTGAGGGATTTTATGAAGTTAGGCAGTATTTAGGTCATAAGAGGGAGCTACCAAATTAAGTTGAGCCTAACTATCTTTGATTGTTATTTTTCATTTGGGTTTTTCAAATAAAATAAAAACACACCCAGCATGATGTTTATAAAGGGTTGTTATGTTGAATTTAGGGAATTTTCAACAGTTCATAGGTGGTGTTTACTATGCTGTGGGATGGAACGGTTTATTGGGTGATATTTGAAACTAAATTCATGGAATAAGCTGCAGTAATCAGATGAATGTACAATCTAAGGCGAGACAACTATTGCCTAGATCATTGATTTAGCAATAGGATCAGGTAGATAAGGACTAGAAAAAAAAAAAATTAGATGAAGAATGATGAGCTTTTTGGTAAGGATAGACTGCTATAAAGCTTGGGTACTCATTATGTACTGCATACGGGTAAATTAAGTGATCTTATCTATGGGAAGGCAATGGCAGCCCATGGTAAAATCATTTGGAACTCTGAGGAGGAAGAACAGGTTATGTTGTTGCTCTCTTCCCAAACAGTCTTAGCTTTTCATAAATATATCAGGGATGTTACCCAAATGGTAGAGAGTAAAGAGGGATATGAAATTGGTCGTGGTTTAAATTATGTTTTTTTTTTGGTGGGCTATTAGAGAAAACTGGGTTAATCACGAACATAGAGGTTTTTATTCTTTGTTGCTAGGCAGAATACTTAGGTGACCTAAAAAATAGACTTGTCATGTCCAACAATCAGTCTTCAGGTCAAGCCCGGGAGAGCCGGGGTAGAACAGAGGTTGAACTAAACATAAGTGTTTTTACAAGATAAGAGATTGTTTGATTGGATTACTAATTGATTCTGAACTGAATGAAAGTCGAATTTAGCCGCCATAAAGACAAAGGAAGTGGGAGGAGCAATAAAGAAGCAAAAGACAATCTAAAAAATGAAAGGCATGGCAATTGGTTGATAAATAACCTTAGGGAATGTTTAGGAAGGTGGAAAAAATTGACACATAAGCAGAACTATGTGTCAAGAGGGGGGAAGAGGCTAATTGTATTAAATAATATACGAAGGAGAGGACAAAATACTTTTAAAAAAACAACATTTTTTTAGATAGTCTAAAAAGAGAATGCAGTCAGAAATTGTTAGATTAATCTGAACATGTGTGAAGATAGTTTATTAACCACACCCGTATGTCAGAGGTTTTGTGCCCCACAGGTGAACTAAAGGAGAAGGTGACCCACTATCTAACCAGGTGACTGGTGAGCATCCAGTCACTAGAAGGAAAACTGGAAGCAGGCCTATTGGAAAGGGCCCTATCAGGTTATGTTGGTAACCACCTTGGCCATTAGAATAGCAGAGAGAGGAACCTGGGTCCATGTTACCCACTGCAAGAAGGTAAGACCACATACAAGCACCGCTTAGCACACGCAGAGTTGACAAGCGGAACTGGGCCACAGGGTCCGGGGGTCACCTCTGTCAACGAAGATCTCCTACCCAGACCTATCATCACTGTAGTGTGTTCCTAGGGTGTGAGTATGGGGTGGTACCGAGCAGAAGGACTCAAGACAGGAGAGGGTTGGCGGTTTTTGGGAATATGGGTGACCCTGAGCTGCATCATAGTCTCGGCAATAGTCGTGGTATGTCAAGATCCACCACCACCTCGCACCAATTACGCTATGGCCTTACCATTATTAAGAAATAAAAGGGAAGCGACCCGACATACTGACCGTCAGGGGCGAGTGATCTACAAAGTGGGAGTCAGAGAGGGGTGGGGAGTAAGATTCAAAATTGGGATTAGGGATCTTATCAGAGCGGATAAGCAAGCAACATGGGATTGTAAGATCCCGTTGTATTTATGTTCAGCTCCCTCGGCAGATTGTTCCTGGGCTCAGGTATTTAGACATACTGGGGGACGGAGATATGAGACGGGGGGGGGGGGGGGGGGGGGGGGGGGGGGGGGGGGGGGGGGGGGGGGGGCTGGACGTCCAGATGGAGGATAAGAAGGTATAACGACATCCCCACGGAAATGGTAGTAACAATAGTAAAAATCACTAAAGAGGACATGAAAAGAACTTACTGGGCTTGCGCGGACGTATAAGGACGGGATACTTGTCTAAGATTATATTTAATGGAGTCAAAAGATATAGAGGAAGCAGGTACTGTCATTAATCCATTAATAGCAATAGACCGAGTAAATCAGTCAAGGGATGACGGAGTCAATTCGACTAACCCGTCCACTATGAAAGATTTTCTCCTCCAAGAATGGAACAATGGGGAAGTGGAGGGGGTCCCTGATGAGAATATCTGGTTAAAGTGGATGAAATACACCGCTAGGGCCTTGGGGGAGACCAATTGTTATGCATGCTCCATTGGGCGACCGACAATGTTGACCGCCCCAATGCCAAAGGCAATGTTTCCCTGTGTTTTAGACCTGGGGTCCAATCAAAAAGAGCCCAATTGCACAGGGATTGGGCTGGCAAAATTGACATACTCGGCCAGCCCACCTAGATTCACTTTAACTCCTGGCGAATATCAGTGTTACAGACATAGAAATGGCACCCGTAACTTGGGTGATTTTGATGGCTGTAAGGAGATAATTAATGTGACTGATTTAGTTAAGGAAGGGAGGGGAAAAAATTAGGAACCATCCCTCTGACTGATGTGTGGTGGGCATGCACTAACAAGGGGAGCATTCGGCAGACATTACCAGAGGGATGGGTGGGTACTTGTGCACCAGTATTGTTGGTCCAACCTGTAAGAATTGGTCATCAAAGACCAGTGACAGGAAGAATAATTAGGAGAAAAAGAAATAAGTCAGGAAGGAAATAGCCCAATTTGGATAGATGGTATAGGCATCACCAGGGGTGTTCCAGACGAATACAAAGCTATAAATCAAATATGGGAGAGTTTTACTACAACATTTTTCTGGTGGGTGACAATAAACAAAAATATGGATTGGATAAATTATATCTATTACAACCAACAACGATTTATTGACCAGACTAGAGATGCAGTAAAGGGGATCTCTGAGCGATTATCCGCCATCCCGCTCATAACTTAGTAGAGGTTGGTTCTAGATCAGGCAGAAAGGGCCAGTGTCTATAGAAAGATAAGCCATTGTTGCATATTATCCCTAACAACACCACACTGGATGGGACAGTCACCAGAGCTCTTACAGAATTAACTGCACTAAGTGAAGGATGAACTGAACTCAGAAGTTAGTACATTGTGGATAGGGTGGTTTGATGAAATATTTGGTAAATGGAAAACCCTAGCAGCCACCATCTTAGGAGCGATCAGTGTTTGTATGGGTATTCTTGTATTATGTGGTTGTTGTCTTGTTTCCCTGTGTCCGAGGATTGGTGAGTCAGGCGTTGGTGAAATGCAGTATCTAAACAATGATGAGAGATGGACTGACTCCGGACTCTGACCAGGGGAATGTGAAAAACGATCCTCTAGGCTTGGTGGATGACGAGGATTTGGACCCTGAAAGACCGCAATTGGATGAAATGTTTATTAGTTCTGATGTGATCTCTGAGATTAATCATGCTTGTAAAATACATTTATCCTGAATGTGGGAATATTTAGTCAAAGGGGTGGATTGTTAGATTAATTTGGATTTTAAGAATAATGACTAAAGAATTTCACCCCAAAAACAGTATAAATGTTAGAATTATCATGTAGTGTCAACCCACTAACAGAGGGGGCGGTACTAACCATTCAAGGGGGAAGGCGGGAACTGTTTAAAAAAGCCACCTAAAGGTGGGAGGAGCATAGTGCCTTTGTTTGTCAAGGGGTATAAAAACAGTATGTTTGTGTTTTTGGTCAGAGCTCTCCTTGAATAAAATTTACCGATAATTACTTGTGGATAGTGGACCTTCAATCATTGATGATTAAAACCAGAGCTTTACAACCTCTGGTAACGATTCAAGCTTAGGTTGAATTAGAGATAGAAATTCACGTGACAGCCGTCCACTACAATTTCTCACAGGTAGATCAGGTCTGTTTGGATGCATTGTGTTTTGGTGATCTTTGTCCAGACCTTTATACTGTTATTTAAAAAGGTATGTTCTATCTTCCTAGTATGTGTATTGATTGTCTTCATAAATATAGTTGTACTTACCAGTTTTTCCATTTGTTGGATTTCCATCTGTCTCCATTTAGCTGTTGCTGCCCGTTCATCCATACAATAATTGATTTTAGCTGGGCGGCTCTGTAATAATGAATTAGGTTTGGTAATGCTAGTCCCCCTGCTTGTTTACGTTGTTTGATTGTTTTAAGTTTGACACTGGCTTGACACTGGCTTTTCTTCGTCTCCAAATACATTTACTGTCCCACTGTTTAAAAGTGTTTGGAGTAATAGTTATTGGTAGAGTCTTGAACAGATGAATACAAACCTTGGGAGGAAATTCATTTGAATAGTTTCAATTCTTCCTGTTATTGTTAAAGGTACTCATTTCCATCTTTGTAGCTCCTGTTAAAGTTACAGTGCATTCGGAAAGTATTCAGACCCCTTCCCTTTTTCCACATTTTGATATATTACAGCCTTATTCTAAAATGGATTAAATAAATAAAAATCCTCATCAATCTACACACAATACCCCATAATGACAAACCGAAAACAGGTTTTTAGATATTTTTGCAAATTTATTACAAATACAAAAATAGAAATACCTTATTTACATAAGTATTCGGACCCTTTGCAATGAGACTCGAAATTGAGCTCAGGTGCATCCTGTTTCCATTTATCATCTTTGAGATGTTTCTACAACTTAATTGGAGTCCACCTGTGGTAAATTCAATTGATTGGACATCATTAGGAAAGGCACACACCTGTCTATATAAGGTCCCACAGTTGACAGTGCATGTCAGAGCAAAAACCAAGACATGAGGTCGAAGGAATTGTTCGCAGAGCTCTGAGACAGGATTGTGTCGAGGCACAGATCTTGGGAAGGGTACCAAAACATTTCTGCAGCATTGAAGGTCCCCAAGAACACAGTAGCCTCCATCATTCTTAAATGGAAGAAATTCGGAACCACCAAGACTCTTCTTAGAGCTGACTGCCCGGACAAGCTGAGCAATTGGGGGAGAAAGGCCTTGGTCAGGGTGTCACGCCCTGGCTCTGGGGACTCTGTTATGTTGAGCCAGGGTGTGTAGATCTATGTGTTGTTTTTCTATGTCGGGAGTCTAGGTATGGTATTTCTGTGTTGGCCAGATTGGTTCCCAATCAGAGGCAACGAGTTTCAGCTGTGGCTGGTTGTCTCTGATTGGGAGCCATACTTATAGAGGCTGTTTTCCCACATTAGTTGTGGGATCTTGTTTCGAGGTGGTTTGTGTTAGACTGTGAACTGTCACGTTATCGTTTTGTTTATTTTGTCGTAATATTGCTAAATAAAGAGTATGTTTGCCTGCAACGCTGTGCCTTGGTCCTCCTCTCTTACCGATGATCGTGACAGAAGATCCCACCAAAACTGGACCAAGCAGCGTGTCCAGGAGCCATCGCCAGGGGAGTCGCTAGCAGATCTCCGTGGCAACCTCGACTGGGTCAAGCCTAATGAAGAGCAGAGAGGGTGGACTTGGGAACAGTGGAGGAAGAGTCTCGACTGGGTCAAACCAGATGAAGAGCAGAATGGCTGGAGTTGGAAGCAGAAGAGCGAGAGTTGGGAGAGAACAATAGAGGCCTGGCCCACGGGGAGGAGAGACCCCCAGAAATGTTTTAGGGGGGGGGCTCACGACGTGGACGTCAGGGAAGCAGGAGGCCGCGATAGAGCGGTCCAGCGGGTTGGCAGAGGAGGCCGCCAGGTTACGGGGGCCACTGGTATTAAAGGGGAAGGAAAGTGTGGAGGCACGGCGAGAGGTACTGGGGTGTGTTACCAGTCCGGTCCGGCCCGTTCCTGATCCCTGCATAGGGCCAGTGGTGTGTGTCCCCAGTACGGTCCGGCCTGTTCCTGTTCCTCGCATCAGGTCAATGGTGCGCGTCGCCAGCCCGGCCCGTCCTGTTCCTGCTCCCCGCACCAGGCCAATGGTGCGCGTCGCCAGCCCGGCCCGTCCTGTTCCTGCTCCCCGCACCAGGCCAATGGTGCGCGTCGCCAGCCCGGCCCGTCCTGTTCCTGCTCTCCGCACCAGGTCAATGGTGCGCGTCGCCAGCCCGGTCCGGCCCTTTCCTGCTCCCCGCACCAAGCCAATGGTGCGCGTCGCCAGCCCGGTCCGGCCCTTTCCTCCTCCCCGCACCAAGCCAATGGTGCGCGTCACCAGCCCGGTCCGGCCCTTTCCTGCTCCCCGCATCAAGCCAATGGGGTGCGTCGCCAGCCCGGCCCGTCCTGTTCCTGCTCTCCGCACCAGGTCTATGGTGCGCGTCGCCAGCCCGGTCCGGTCCTTTCCTGCTCCCCGCACCAAGCCAATGGGGCGCGTCGCCAGCCCGGTCCGGCCCGCTCCTGCTCCCCACACCAAGCCAGTGGTGTGTGTCGTCAGTCCGGCACGGCCCGTGCCTGTTCCCCACACCAAGCCAGTGGTGTGCGTCGTCAGTCCGGCACGTCCCGTGCCTGTTCCACCGGTGCCTGGTCCGGCACCGGTCAGATGCTTCACGCCGGAGCTAGAGCAATCCGCTCCACCAGTGTTTAGTCCAGCTCCGGCCAGCGGGGTCAGACCGGACCAGGGGTACTTTGGGGGGTTGGAGAGGGAGCGGGGATCAGGCCCGGAGCCGGATCCGCCGCCTAGGCGGAGTGCCCACCCGGTACCTCCCCTGTGGTATTTGGTTGACGCGGCCGGAGTCCGCGCCTTTAGGGGGGGTACTGTCACGCCCTGGCTCTGGGGACTCTGTTATGTTGAGCCAGGGTGTGTAGATCTATGTGTTGTTTTTCTATGTCGGGAGTCTAGGTATGGTATTTCTGTGTTGGCCAGATTGGTTCCCAATCAGAGGCAACGAGTGTCAGCTGTGGCTGGTTGTCTCTGATTGGGAGCCATACTTATAGAGGCTGTTTTCCCACATTAGTTGTGGGATCTTTGTTTCGAGGTGGTTTGTGTTAGACCGTGAACTGTCACGTTATCGTTTTGTTTATTTTGTCGTAATATCGCTAAATAAAGAGTATGTTTGCCTGCAATGCTGCGCCTTGGTCCTCCTCTCTTACCGATGATCGTGACACAGGGATGTGACCAAGAACCTGATGGTCACTCTGACAGTGCTCCAGAGTTCCTCTGTGGAGATGGGAGAACCGTCCAGAAGGACAACCATCTCTGCAGCACTCCACCAATCAGGCCTTTATGGAAGTGACCAGACTGAAGCCACTCCTCAGCAAAAGGCACATGACAGCCCGCTTGGAGTTTGCCAAAAGGCGCCTAAAGGACTCTCAGATCATGAGAAACAAGATTCTCTGGTCTGATGAAACCAAGATTGAACTCTTTGGCCTGAATGCCAATCGTCACGACTGGAGGAAACCTGCCACCATCCCAACGGTGAAGCATGATGGTGGCAGCATCATGCTGTGGGGATGTTTTTCAGCGGCAGGGAATGGGATGAAAACCTGCTCCAGAGCGTTCAGGACCTCAGACTGGGGCGAAGATTCACCTTCCAACAGGACAACAACCCTAAGCACACAGCCAAGACATCGCAGGGGTGGCTTCGGGACAAGTCTCTGAATGTCCTTGAGTGGGCCAGCCAGAGCTCAGACTTGAACGTGATCGAACATCTGGAGAAACCTGAAAATAGCTGTGCAGCGACACTCCCCATCCAACCTGACAGAGCTTGAGTGGATTTGCAGAGAAGAATGGAAGAAATTCCACAAATACAGTTGTGCCAAGCTTGTAGTGTCATACCCAAGAAGACTCGAGGCTGTAATCGCTGCCAAAGGTGCTTCAACAAAGTACTGAGTAAAGGGTCTGAATACTTATGTAAATGTGATATTTCCGTTTTTTATTTTTAATACATTTGCAAAAATGTCTAAAAACCTGTTTTTGTTTTGCTTCGTCATTATGGGGTATTGTGTGTAGATTGAAGAGGGGGAAAAAACAATTTAAGCAATTTTAGAATAAGGCTTTAACGTAACAAAATGTGGAAAAAGTCAAGGGGTCTGAATACTTTCCGAATGCACTGTATGCACGTGTACGCCCACACACACATACTCCCTCTCTCTCACAGTCACACTCACACTCACACTCACACTCACACTCACACTCACACTCACGCAGACACACAGACACAGACACACACACGTTACTTGTCAGGACTTTTTGGGGAGTAAACATTGATTCCCATTCAAAATCATATTTTCCTGAAACACTAACTCTAACCCTTACTCTAACCCTAACATTAACCCTAATCTCAACCCAAACCCCTAACCTAACTCTAACTCCTAACCTTAATCTTAATCCTAACCCTAACCTTCACCCCAAACCCTAAACCTCACCCGTAAAACTAAAATATCATTTTGACTTTTTCAGAATTGTTCTTGTTTTCCAGGACATTCTGGTCCAGAAAAGATAGAAAAACAAGTCCACACACACTCACTCACTCACTCACACAAACACAGACACACACACACACACACACACACACACACAGACAGACACAAAGTCACACAGACTTACAATTACAGTACACAGACACAAACACACACACACACGCTCACTCACACAGACACTGTCACGTTCGTTGAATGACGGGTCAGACCAAGGCGCAGCGTGATATACGTACATGTTTATTAACTTATAAACACAACAACAACCGAAACGAACCGTGAAGTCCAAGGTAGAACACACAACATACCTTACAAGAAACAAGATCCCACAACTCAACAGTGCCAATAGGCTGCCTAAATATGATCCCCAATCAGAGACAACGAGTGACAGCTGCCTCTGATTGGGAACCACACCGGCCAACATAGAACTATACATACTAGAATGACAACCATAGAATATACACAACACAGAATATACACACCCTGACTCAACATATATGAGTCCCCTGAGTCAGGGCGTGACAGACACACACACACACACTCACTCACTCACTCACACAGACACACACAGACACCCACACTCACTCATTCTCTTTCACACACACACACACACACACACACACACACACACACACACACACACACACACTCAAACAGACACACACACTAATTCACTCACTCACTCACACACACACACACACAACCACACACTCACTCACACAGACACACAGTCACACAGACTTACACTTACAGTACACAGACACACACAGACACACACACTCACACAGACACACACACACACACAAGAGACCGGCCACATCAATTCCGAGCCCCACCCATGACCCGTCTAGAGGACAGATCTTTCTCTGCAGCCGACCCACTGGCATAGAATTGTTCAGAGAGCCGCCAAATAACATAAAAATGAATGTAATTGTTTTCATGACTCCAGAGTAGTAGGATATTATTCCCCTCCCTGCATTAATTAATTTGTCTGCATGTCTATTCAACATTTGGATAAAAGGAAACCATGCCATGAACTAAGAACAATATATTTTTATATTCACAATGAGATGTGGCACATTGACAACTCAAATCAAAGGGCCTTCTAATTAGCCTTCTTACCTATATAGCTGACATAACAAAACAAGGCCTATACATTCAATATTGTTTAGATAATCAAATTGTTTAATTGAAAATTAAACAATTCCCAGAATCGAATATGCAAAAATGCATTTATTTAGTAGGCTATACTCAAACTTTTACCAGCCACAGCGGTTTAAACTTGATTTTGCCTGCGTATGGTCTAAATGAACGAAAGCCTGAATAATTAACTGATAATACACTGAATTAGCCTATCGTAAACAAATACCTGCTTGCACTTTTTGCAGGCTGTGTAGCAATCTAACGGGTTGTAGTCCACAATGACTTTTAAACCATAATGGGGATTTCACCTGTTTCCACGATGGTGTATTTCATAACTTGTATTTTTATTGCTCCGATTACATTAGCCATTTTCACGTGAGCTACAATAGCCAGGGAAAGTAGACTTGGCAACGTATTCTCACGTGGGGGGATGAAACATACGTTTCAGGACCACACAAATAATGGACCGTTCCCTGATCCACTGGGTGCGTGGCTGGTAGCCTATATGTCTGCCTCACCGCTCACAGAATGGAATTCGCAACACAATGCAACATAACAAGCTCTTGGGTTTGTAAAAAAAGATTTAAAACATTTTCTGACCCGCAATATAAATGTTCTGAACCACAAGCCGACCCGCGGGTTGAAATTATGTTTTCATTAAACCTGCCAGCTGATTTTTTTGTGGTTCAACCAAAGGGAAACACTGATATATGACCCAGTGCAGGAATCTAAGACACACACACACATAAAGGGTGAAATATGAGCTGTTAAAGCTGTGTGATGGATAGTGATGGTGACACCAGCTGTCAGTGAGCATCAGCCTAGGGCACGATCGCCGTGACAACCACGACACCGACCCCTTGGAGAGATTAGAATCATCCGCCACACACCTGACACAGAACGCACACACACCTCGACACCGTGACACTGGCTCTGTCAGCTGACCTCCATCATCATCATCATGGTGAGGAGAGGGGGAGAGGAGAGAGATTGGGAGGGGAGAGATAGAGAGAGTGGAAGAGAGGAACGGAAATGAGACTAGGAGAGGACAGGATGAAGGAAACATATGAAAGGAGGAGAGAGAGAGAGACCCTAGGAGAGGAAAGAGAGGAGAGTGGAGTTAATAGCTGGGGTAGGTTTGATCTGTGGGTCTTTATACCAATCACAGTCATTAGTGTTCTTCCTCTCTACTCTTGAGTTTGGCAGGCCCAGATTATACACATCTAACACTCACATTAACTACAGCCACAGTCTGCATAATCACCAGGAACTATCATTTAGCACTTCAGAGATCATCCATGTGTTCACATGTGTGTGAACATATGTGTGAGTGCTTGCGAGTATTTGTTAATTTCCTAATCTTAATGATTGACACAATAGGCCTTGTCATTATTAAAAACTCCTCCCACACATGTTCTTTGTTGTCATCAGAAAACAAAAACAAACAGACCATAATTAAACATGGGACGGATGACAAATAATCACTGGCCTCAGACTTCACACACACTATGAAATCCATATACTCAGAAAAAAGGTGCTATTTAGAACTGCCCTTGAGCAAGGCAGTTAACCCACAACAATAACTGCTCCCCGGGCGCCGATGACGTGGACGTCGATTAAGGCAGACCCCCCCCCGCACCTCTCTCATTCAGAGGGGTTGGGTTAAATGCAGAAGACACATTTCATTTGAATGCATTCAGTTGTACAACTGACTAGGTATCCCCCTTTCCCTTTCCTTCCCTAAAAGGGTTCTTCAGCTGTCCCCATGAGAGAACCCTTCGAATAATCATTTTTGGTTCTAGGCAGAACCCTTTTGGTTCCAGGTAGAACCCTTTTGGGTTCCACGTAGAACCATTTCCACAGAGGGCTCTACATGGAACACAAAATGGTTCCTCCTGGAATCAAAAAGGGTTGTACCTAGAACCAAAAAAGGTTATCCTATGGGGACAGCCGAAGAACCATTTTGTAACCTTTTTTTCTAAGAGTGTACCTGCTACACTGGACCAAAGAGCTGGTAGTGTATGATACTGTAGGTAGAAACAGTATCTGGACGTCTCTACTCTAGATGATGCTACTCTAGTAGTATGATGATGAGTCTCCATTGTGCTGTGTAACGTTGCACTATGAGTGAACTCCTACAGCAGCTGAGTGCCTAGGGGAACAAAGCTCCTCTGGAGAATAGTCCCCCAGAATGAATCCCCTTTATGAAGACACTGCACTGCGTCTGGAAAGCCTGTTTATCTTCCATTAAAGACCCTCACACACTACACACACAGATAGGTACACACTGAATACATTACACACTAGTCTAGACGATGTGGGCTAGTGATAGTGACCACTAGATGAGGTGACGTTGACTGGGGAACTGTATTGTAGGGCCACTCATGTGTTTAACAGTATCGTGTTCAGAAGGAGCAAACAGAAGACGTTTTGAAACGTTACCAAAAACGAGTGTTCTTATTGGACTTGTTCATGTATTGCCTGATCCGTTTCAAAACGTTTTCTCCTGTTTGCTTCTACTGAGCATGGATGACACTGTCGTTAGTAGCCTACACAGTTACAGTAGGTCACTGGAAATACCGTCTTTCTGACCTACTGTTTACTATTGAGGCCTATTGTGCAGCCAATAGTCGCATCATGTTTGAAAATGACCAACTGATGTCTGGTTGAATTTTCTGTAAATACTTTTCAATATAGGTGCTCATGTTCCACATGGAGATATACACATGCTGATTGGATCCTGTCATGGTTTGGTGTCCTCACCCAATGTGAGTGAAATTTCAGCAGGTCATTTCTCCGTCTATTTGCGGGCATTTATAGAAATGCATTCTGGGACAATTCTCCCTTTCACTGCCATTTCAGAGGCAATTCCCCCTAGCAAATGAGAGATGGAGAAGGGAATCTAACTATTACAGCTGGTTTAGTGCTGAATGAGGTGTGTGTGTATTTATGACGTTGTGTGTGTGTGTGTGTGTGTGTGTGTGTGTGTGTGTGTGTGTGTGTGTGTGTGTGTGTGTGTGTGTGTGTGTGTGTGTGTGTGTGTGTGTGTCTGGAGAGCGATAGAGAGGTGGAGGGAGGCAAAGTCATAGAGGGAGAGAGAGTGGTTTGGTTTCTGTGCAACAGTTAATCATGGATGAGGATTGTAATCTTTAATGGCTGTCAATTAAAAGCTAATTAGAGGAAGTGAACTTGGCTAGAACTGCCATCTCTGTCGATCCATCGTCACACAGCTGTCACACACACACACACACACACACACACACACACACACACACACACACACACACACACACACACACACACACACACACACACACACACACACACACCTCTGTCCATCCTAACATATTGTGAGCCTGCCATCATTCTGCCCAGGGAGGACAAAGCAGGTATTTATTGTCTCCCTCATAACAAAGCAGGTCTGAAAAGTCTAAATGAATGATACTCTCACCCTCTTATCTGTCCATGGAGTATGGCTTGATCACAGAAGTAACGACAGACATGGACCGAAAGGGAGGATAGATAAAGAGAGAGAAAATTAGAGACCAACAGACGGAGAGACGGGACTCACACAGAGAAACAGAGGCAGAGGGACCAAGAGAGAAGAAGGGAGGGAGGAAAGTAAGGAGAGAGAGAGAGAGAGGAAAGTAAGGAGAGAGAGAGAGAGAGAGAGAGAGAGAGAGAGAGAGAGAGAGAGAGAGAGAGAGAAGAGAGAGAGAGAGAGAGAGAGAGAGAGAGAGAGAGAGAGAGAGAGAGGAAAGTAAGGAGAAAGAGAGAGAGAGAGAGAGAGAGATTAAGAGAGAGAGAGAGAGAGAGAGAGAGAGAGGGGGAAAGTAAGGAGAGAGAGAGAGAGAGAGAGAGAGAGAAAAGTAAGGAGAGAGAGAGAGAGAGAGAGAGTGAGAGAGTGAGTGAGTGAGTGAGTGAGTGAGTGAGTGAGTGAGTGAGTGAGTGAGTGAGTGAGTGAGTGAGTGAGTGAGTGAGTGAGTGAGTGAGTGAGAGAGAGAGAGAGAGAGAGAGAGAGAGGGATTGAATTGAGAGGAAAGTAAGGAGAGAGAGAGAGAGAGAGAGAGAGAGAGAGAGAGAGAGAGGGAAGAAGTGAGAAAGAGAGCGAGTCAGTGTGAGGAGCAGAGGGAGGGGCCGCGTGATGATGATGAATGGCGCAGGGTGTTATTAGAGGTCATCTCTGTGGATTACACAGACAGAGTTCACGGTACACAGGAACTAGGCAATTTACCTCCATGAAAAATAGATGAAGACCTGGAATGAAGTGACAGATGCACTTAGAGAGAGGGATGGACATGGGTTTAGATAGCAGGGAGATGGAAAGAAAACACTGGTGGAGGAGGGTGGGAGATTATGGAGGGTGTGTGTGTGTGTGTGTGGAGTGTGTGTGTAATGTGTGTGAGTGTAATGTGTGTGTAATGTGTGTGTAGGGGGGGTTCGTAACCCCATTTTGTTGACTGAAGACAATTTGGTTTTGACAGCAGATGTTGGATGACCTCACTATTAGAGACTGAGCCCAGCTATGATAGGTAGAGGAGTCTGGCAGATCTTAACACACACAGGAACACACACACACACACACTGTGAGCCAGCGTGCATAGACACACACACACAGAGACTCACACGTCCCACAAGTCCACACTTCCACCCACCCACACCTCCGCACGCCCGCCCACACGCACGCACACACAGACACACACAGAAAGGGGAACCTGGGTGAGCTTCACACACACCCACACATCAAACTCTGAGATAGAGTGTGAAGTGCCGTGAAAATGTCTGGAGTCATTCTCCCAGCAGGGTTCTCTTTTAAAACAGTAAAAACATCCCACTGAATGTCAGCCTTTGTTTTTACATTCTTATGAGAGACAAAAGAGAATTGGAGACAGCTGGTAATGGTCCGACAGAGCCCTCCGCCGCTGGTATGATCTAAAAGCATTTAGGGCCTGTCACAGATGAGATGGGAACAGACAAATATACAGGCTCAATCTACTGTTTCACTGCTTTACTGCTGCTTGTAGCATCACCGATTCTACAGACACACCACAGGTTCCCTCGGTAGACTATGTAGTTGAATCACCTGACTCTCAATATGCAAATTATACAGGTACAGCCTGCTTTATATTCTACCATTTTGGGTAAGTGTTCTTTGCCTTGTGTTCTACTCTCCTCAAGGCCAGAGTATCTACGAAGAATCATGTACACACACATACGCCATGTTTCAATAAGCAACTAGGCCTGTCACGGAGTTGATTACAACAGACGTGCTTTTCCCCTGTCTCTCCCAGGCCATCGCCCTAAAGCCTGGTTGTATAACGGTACCAATGTCGGTGGGGAGAGAGGTGGCTCTTATATCCTTTCTGTGTCCTCTGAATATTTCATGCCCCTCGGAGGCCTCATGTTTTATTGAGCCACAGATAAAGTGCCATCCAAGGGGAATGTACTACATTATGCACCATCATTTATAAATGACCACCAATCAATGTCTGCCCTTATACATAACACAGGCTAAACAGCCCTGTACCACCATCCACACTGTCACTGCTACCAGGATGAGGAGACGGACACACAGACACACTCCTCCATCCACAGACCACAGCTTCAAAATAATAGTTAAAAAGGTTCTATTAAAAAGGGAATGCAGGGGTCATGCTTGGTGAAGAGGGAGCGTGACGCTGGTGGTGTAGTGGCCTGGCTGTCCGTATTGTTTTTTCATCATGTGTAATGTATTCTCAGTGAATTTGGTGATGGTGCTGTTTCTGCTATTAGCTGATTTTAAAGGGATAGTTCACCCAAATGACAATTGGACATATTGGTTTCCTTACCCTGTAAGCAGTCTATGGACAAGGTATGACAGCAACCCGTGCTTTGGGTTTGTTTACCTGGCCACTGTATCAAATGCTTTTTAGCATTTGTGGAACAAATCCAATGCAAGTCAATGGTACCTATATTAGAATGTTCGCAAATCCAAATAATCTATAAGTAACATCATTGAGTTTCACAATAATTGTTTTATACTTTAGGATGATTTGAACATGAAGTGTGAAAATGCTAATATACAGGTACCAGTCAAAATAATTGAAAAACGTAACTAAATGAGGGATACAATGAACATCCCATTATGCTTAGGGTCATGTATAAAAATGCTGGGCAGGCAAATATTTTGGATACCATGGCTATGCGCCCATAGGATGAAAGTGCCCCCATCCACAGGGCACAAGCGGTCACTGATTAGTTTGATGAGCATGAAAACTATGTAAACCATATGCCATTGCCGTCTCAGTCACCAGATCTCAACCCAATTGAACACTTATAAGCGATTCTAGAGCGGTGCCTGAGACAGCGTTTTCCACCACCATCAACAAAATGATGGAATTTATCGTGGAAGAATGGTGTTGCATCCCTCCAATAGAGTTCCAGACAATTGTAAAATATATGCCAAGATGCATTGAAGCTGTTCTGGCTTGTGGTGGTCTATTTGGCAATAACCTGCAGGTACCATTGACTTGCATAGAATTTGTGCCACAAATGCAAAAAAAAGCATTGGTAGCTGTCATACCTTGTCAATAGACTGCCTACAGGGCAAGGAAACCAATGTTATTTTGTAATTTGGGTTAACTATCCCTTTGAAATTGGGGGGGAATCTTCAAACCTTTTTCACCTAATAGCAGGAACAGCACCATCGAGTGGTCAGAACCTGGTAATGTTAGGATGTAGGATGGGACAAAAACCTTAACTTCAATTGCTAATTTGTCTGATCAGGAAAAAAACTACATTGCCAAATTCACTGGGAATACATTACATAGGATGAAGAAACAATACTCCAAGCTGCAACTCCATACTACTTGTCAGACACAGAAAACTGATACTACATACTCGTTGCTGGGGTGGGATTGGCATGAGGTTTAAGGGGTCCATGGGTGGCTTTTGACCACTTATTTTGATTCCTCATGTTAGAATAGTTTCCAGATCAGATGTTAGGTACTATATTTATTGAATATAATATGATCCTATAAATTAAAATGGCTAAGTTGGATATAATCAACTACCTTAATTTCTCAGAGATCAAATTATATTTCAACAAAATAATGTTGCAGGAATGCTAATCTTATCTGTTTCTAACAACAGAAATAATTTCAAAACAATCTGAGATGGTGGGTGTTGAAATCCAATTTTTTGTGCTTTTTGAGGTGGAACAACCCTCATTGATCTCCTTGGCAAGAAGGGTTTCCACTGCTTCTTGTTCCGTGATTGCAGTCTGAAGGTTGGGACATGTGAAGGATGATGATGACAGGGTGATGAGGCCGGGGGAGAAACGGTGGGTGAGGCCGTTGAGGAGGAACTGGACGAAGGGGGTGTTGCGGTGAGACGAGAGTTTGGCTGCCATGGTTGGGATGTTGATAGGGTAGAGAAATTATTGCACACCATGCACCCCCCGGAGAACTTGATGGGACCTCATTGTCTTTCAAAGTCGATCCCTAGGAGGGGCTTGGGGGGGATGATGGCTTGGGTGGCTGAGGGGGCACAGGTGTGCCCGGACGGGGGTTATGGAGCAGCATGGAGAATAAGCCTTTGGAGAGTGGCTGGAGCAGCGGGTGCCTGGGTGGGCGGGGAAGCTGCAGATTGGAGATGGTAAACCTGGAAAGCTGGCGGTGATCCTGCAATAGAGTCGATGGTGCCCCAGTAGGTGCCTTCATTGAACTGTGGGACCCGGTGGGCGGCCGCGGTGGAAAACTGCAGGTGGTATGAGTAGATGGCAGAGCCACGGAACCGGCAGCCAGGTCGAGGATGATGGGCATGACGTCATTGTCGGCAGCCGGGTGTTTGGCGCTGGAGGCGGTGGATGTGCTAGCAGAGCCCTCTCCGCCGAGGGTGGTGGTGTACATAGAAAACAGCACAGCTGAGCGTAGTCTCTCAGGAGAGGCCGGGGATGCTTGGCTTTTTCGGGTGGATCTTGGAGATTTGGTTGGCAATTTGGGCTTGCAACCTGAGCGCCCGCGTTCGGTGGATACCATGGTTGCAGTGTGGGAAGACCTGGGTTTCTGCCGGTATTTGTCGGAGTGACGTGGAGGAGCCGGTGGATGGTTGGAACCACTGGCTTGGTCTGACTGAATGATGTACCTTCGGAGGCTTATCCGGGAACAGGTCTTCATCAGATGGAGAGAGCATGAGCTTTTCCATGGCGGAGGTGGTGAGTAGGAAAAAACGAACAATTATTTAATAACCAGAGACAGCGTGCAACGCTTGGTGTAATGCAGGAAGCAAACACACAGGTTAGGGGTCGAACAGGTGAGTATAAATGCAGGTAATGATTAGATAGGGGAGGGGTTGAGAATATTTGTGTGACACGTTTTGAGTATACGAAGAGGCTGGACGTCTCCGGCCAGGAGGATGACCCCGAGGACGAGGAGCGGGCCGGTCAGGGCGGCGACGGTGGAAGTCCCGAATTAGGTTGGGGTCCAGAACGTCCCCAGCCGGAACCCAGCTCGTCTCCTCAGGACCATACCCCTCCCAGTCCACCGGGTAATGGAGCCGTCCCCCACGGAACCTGGAGTCCAGCAGGGCCCTCACCGCATACACCGGACTCCTGTCAATGTCCAGGGGCGGAGGAGGCGTACCCCGGGGGACGGAATCCGCCAGAGGACCAGGAACCACCGGCCTGAGGAGAGACACATGAAAAGTTGGTGAGACACGGTAGTGAGGGGGAAGGAGCAGCCGGTATGATACCTCATTTATCCGCCGGAGGAACTTAAAAGGCCCCACAAACCGCGGGCTCAGTTTCTTGCAGGGCAGGTGGAGAAGGAGGTTTTTTGTGGACAGCCAGACAGGATCCCCAGGCTGGAATACAGGGGCCTCACTGCGGTGGCGGTCGGCTTGGTCCTTCTGCCGAAGGAATAGCCCTCTGGAGATGGGCATGGGCGGCGTCCCAGACCTGTCTGGCCCTGTGAACCACTCGTCGACATCGGTCTGGCTGGGTGTCCAAGGGGCCAGGGCCGGCTGGTACCCCAGGACGCACTGGAAGGGAGTGAGCCCCATGGAGGAGTGAACAAGGGAGTTCTGGGCATATTCTGCCCAGGGAAGATACCTCGCCCACTCACCCTGCCGGTCCTGACAGTGGCAACGAAGAAACCTCCCCAGCTCCTGTTTCATGCGCTCCATCTGCCCATTTGACTGAGGCCTATACCCGGAAGTGAGGCTGGCCATGGCTCCGATCTTCTCCAGGAAAGCCTTCCACACTCGGGAGGTGAATTGGGGGCCACGGTCTGAGACGATGTCATCTGGAAGTCCATAATGCCGGAAGACCTATTGGAACAGGACCTCAGCCACCTGGAGAGCAGATGGAAGACCAGTTAGTGGCAAAAAACGGCATGATTTGGAGAACCGATCTACGACCACCATGACTGTGGTGAAGCCATCAGAATGTGGAAGGTCGTGACAAAGTCTATGGACAGGTGTGACCAAGGTCGCTGAGGCACTGGGAGAGGAAATAGTTTGCCTGCCAGGGCGTTCCGAGGTGTCTTTGTTTGGGCACATATGGAACAGGAGTTGACGTATCGGGAGACATCAGAAGCCAATGTGGGCCACCAGTATTTTTGGGCTAGAGAATGCAGGGGGCACGTAATACCAGAGTGCCATGCCGTAAGGGTGGTGTGCGCCCAGATCAGCAGGCGGTCACGGACACTGGTGGGCACATACATGCCCCCCGGAGGGGCGTTGGTAGGCGCTGGGTCCTCCTGAGCCGCCAGGCGAATGTCTTCGTCCACATCCCAAATGACAGGAGCAACGATGAGAGACAAGGGCAGGATAGGACCCCCCAGTTCCTTCCTTTCTCCAGTATGGTGCATCCTGGAGAGTGCGTCGGCCTTCACATTCTGGGATCCTGGGCGGTAGGACAGAATGAATTGGAAGCGAGTGAGAAATTGGGCCCACCTGGCTTGACGAGAGTTCATCCGTTTCGCTGCCCATATGTGCTCCAAATTCCGGTGGTCAGTAAGAATCCTGAATGGATGGACTGCACCCTCCAGCCAGTGTCTCCATTCCTCCAGAGCGAGGACCACCGCCAACAGCTCCCTGTCTCCAACTCCATAGTTCGTCTCTGTGGGGTTAAGTTTTTTAGAGAAAAAGGCACAGGGATACATTTTCTCTGGCTTACCGTGCCGCTGGGAGAGGACCGCACCCATGCCCTTCTCCGATGCGTCCACCTCCAGGATGAAAGGACGAGATGGATCTGGGTGTTTTAGGATGGGCGCTGTGGTGAACCTCTCCTTCAGCCTCTTGAAGGCAGCGTCAGCCTCAGGGTTCCAGGCCAGCTTCTGAGGCCCACCCTTAAGGAGAGAGGTGAGCGGGGTTGCTATGGAGCTAAGGACCTGATGAAATGCAGGTAGAAATTAGCGAAGCCCAGGAAGCTCTGTAGGCCCTTGATGGTGGTGGGAACTGGCCATGACCTGATGGAATCCGTCTTCACTCCTTCCATGAACACCCCCTGAGGACTGATCCGGTATCCCAGGAAGGAGATGGCCTGTTGGTAGAATTCGCATTTCTCCCACTTCACCAACAGGCTGTGTTCCCCGAGGCGGAGTCAAACAGCTCAGACCTCCCTGACGTGCTCCTCGAACGTAGCCGAGTAGATCAGGATATCGTCGATGTACACCACCACCTGTCTACTCAGCATGTCCCGGAACACGTCATTGACGAAGGACAGGAACACAGAAGGTGCGTTGGCGAGGCCGTAGGGCATGACGCTGTATTCATAGTGGCCTGAGGTTAAACTGAATGCCGTCTTCCACTCATCTCCTTCCCGGATTCGGATCAGGTTGTAGGCACTCCTCAGGTCCAACTTGGTAATGTACCGGGCCCCTCGTAGCTGCTCGATGGTCGACGGAACCAGATGGAGGGGGTACCGGTACTTGGTGGTGACTGCGTTCAGCCCCCTGTAGTCAATGCATGGTCTCAGTCTTCTGTCTTTTTTTGCCACAAAGAAGAAGCTGGCGGAGGCAGGAGAGGTAGAGTGTCTGATGAACCCCTGTTTCAGGGTCTCCGCCACATACTTCTCCATGGCCTCAGTCCCCGCCATGGAAAGGGAGTAAATGCGACTCTTCGGGGGGTGTCGTCCCTCCAGCAGGTCAATGGCGCAGTCCCAGGGCCTGTGAGGAGGTAGACACATAGCCTTTAATGAAGAGAAGACATCGGAGAGATCTGCGTACTCACGTGGAATGTTGGTGATGGGGAGAGTGACGTGCGTAATGGTGCCTGATCCAAGGGGTTTATTGTCCAGTGAGGTGATGTGTAGCGGAGATGGCAGTGGCACGGTGGGTAACCCCCATTCAGAGACCAGCTCCCTATCTATAAGGTTCCCCGCTGATCCGGAATCTATCATTGCGGTAGAAATGGAAGAGAAGGAATAACCAGTCACCGTTATGAGAACTAAAAACAATGGCTTTGTGATAGGAGCTGACGTAACACTCACAGAGCGGTGACGGGAGTCATACCGCCTAGATAGGGAGCCGCCAGGAGATCTGTGGTCCGTGGTGGTGTAGGGGGTGCTGCCCACCTCCATGGGTGAAGACTTGGAAGCAGGGCGGCTTCCATAGCTCAGATGGGGTGAGCGTCGAGGCTCCGGGAGGTGTTGGGAACGTCGTCTCACTCTCAACATGTCGTCAAGACGGATGGACGTGGTGATGAGGGTATCAAGGTCCATCTCGTCGTCCCGACATGCGAGTTCCGTCTTGGTGTCCTCCCGTAAGCCTCTCCTGAAGGCCGTGCGCAGAGCACACTCATTCCAGCCGGAAGACACCGCCACCGTGCGGAAGCTCAGAGCGTACTCGTACGTGGGCCCCTCTCTCTGTTGTAGATGGAGGAGATGCTCACCCCCCGTCCTTTCCCTCCGTGGGATGATCAAACACCGCCCTGAACCTAGCGAGGAAGGTGGGGTAGGGAAGTGCCACTGCCTCCTCTCCTTCCCAGACTGCCGTGGCCCAATCCAGCGCCTTTCCTTTAAGAAGCAAAATCACAAGCTGGGCTTGGTCAGATGGATATGCCCCAGGCTGACGCGCCAGATAAAGGGAAACCTGTAGCAGGAAGCAGCTACATTTAGTAGTTTTACCGTCATAGTGCTTCGGTAGGGTGAGGGTTCCCGCAGGAGTGGGTGATAGCACGGGAACAGGTGGATTTGGGCACTCGCCGCTCCCTGAGGTGGAACCAGAGCGCTGGGCAGATTATGCAGAGTTTGGAGCACTTCCTGCATGGCGGCGTTCAACTGGGTAAGCTGCTGCTGGTGCTGGTCGAGGCACTGGGAAAGTCCTGCTGCATCCATTTTCGTAAGGTGTGTGATTCTGTGACGCGTACTGAGTATACGAAGAGGCAGGACGCAGACGCAGAAATTAACAAGGTCAAGGTTTACTTAACAATGACAAAGAGAAATAACAAAGATATAGTAAATGACACGAAGCTAAACAATCACACACAACATCATCCAGAACAGTCCAAGGCTATATAGGGGTGGTGATGAGATGATGAGGTGCAGGTGCGCTGGAGGTGATTAGGGTGTATTGGGTTTCCATTCCGGTGTTGCCGAGGTGGTGCGCTCAGACCGGTGGCTCAGTAGACCAGCGAATCAGAGCGCCGGAGGGGAGCAACGGGAGGAGACGTGACAATTGTAGGTGTGGTCTTTCCTCAAGAACTTCAGCTACATAAATATAGCTCAATTTAAAGAAACATGCATGCACATACATGAACATTCATAAATGAACACTGCTTTAACTTTACAAGCAGAAATCATTAGCTATAAAGCAGGCCAAGGGTTAAACTCAGACATCCTTTCACATCAAGTTTTCATGGTTAGACTAAACACAGACCTTTCTCAGAACTTTGGTCATTCTTGCATTTCTCTCTCTGTCTGTCTTGCATACACTCACACAGACACACAGACACACAGACACACATAGACACACATAGACACACATAGACACACAGACATGTACACACACACACACATACACATACACACACACACTCAAAGTCTCCATAACCCGTCCCTTGATCACTGTAATCAAACATAAACATCATGTGCCTGGAGGTCCAATAATTACTGGCTGCCAGAGAGGCCCTGTAGGAACATGTCACACACACACACATACACACACACACATGCATGCCACAAATGCACACTTGCACGCGCATATGCTCACTTACACACAGGTGTGTGTGTGTGTGCTCTGCTGCTCTGCTGCGCGCTAAGCACAGACGGGGCCTCAGCATAGGACACTAATGAGTCCAAGGAGACTAATGGGAAAATAACCCATGAAATATACACCACACTAAAACACCTCAGAGAGAAGAGAGGGAGTGAGAGAGAGGGAGAGAAAGAGAGAAAGAGGGATCGAGGGAGAGAGAGAGAAACAGAGAGAGAGAAAGAGAGCGAGAGAGAGGATAAATAAGAGAGAAAGAAAGTGGGAGAGAGCAGGACTGGAGAGAGAGAAAAAAAGAGGGTGCAGATGCCAAAGCCGTTGCTGAGCTGTTGCCAGTAACCATGGTAACAGATTCCTATGGTGTGTATTCTGGATGGTGCGAGGAGTCAGGGGAGAGAGAGAGAGAGAGAGAGAGAGAGAGAGAGAGAGAGAGAGAGAGGATGTAAAGGGTTTTGGCAAACGCCACCCTGCCAAAGGGACTCTTTATCTGCTAGGGAGCAGAGGATCGAAGCCTCCGTTATTGAAGCACTTCCTGTCATACCACGACATCTATAGAAAGGAGATGTTCTATAAACGGCATGGTAAACTGTCTCCACTCACACCACTGCCCACAACTGTGCGTCTCTGTGTGAGAGGCAAACACATAAAAATACCAGGGCTCGCTCTGAACAAGCCTAGAGCAAACCAGTGGTATTTTATCATTGCAAGCCAGTAAGCCACAGGCCAATCGAAGGAGCTCGATCCAACCGAGCCGCTGGCCAATGACAGGCCTTGATCTAACAAAGCTGCCAGCCAATAAAAGGCCTTGATCATTGCAAGCCTCTGGCCTACGATAGGCCTTGATACTTCAGTGTTGGTCTCCCTCACTAAGGCCTTCAGAGCAGCTGTATATGTCCCAGTACTTTAACTAAAGCCAAAGTCTGCACATGCCCACTGGCCCTCCTCAAGTTCCACTCTTAGTGAGTAAAGCAGTGAACTCAACACAAACTCATATTAGAGGTGTCTAACTCCAGTCTTAGAGGGCTTTAGTGGTTGCCAAGTCCCCCTTGGGGACTCAATCTATCTATTAATGTCAATGCTGAAAGCGTGAGAATACACATACCTGATTTCAGCGTAAACTCCTGAAAACAGACCCTGTAAATAGAAAAGTGAGACAGGGAGAGCAGTTACCAAGGTTCCATGTAGAATCACCACCAAGAGAACACCAGTAACCCCACTCTTGTATGTATGAACCATGTATAAGCCAGGCCAGTCTCATGATTTTATGTTCCATTTTTATGAACCATGTATAAGCAGGTCCTTACAGGATGAAAGTGAACCACCCAGCACAGTCTAGTCACAAAGCTAAAGCTGGACACCAGACAACCACTGGGTCACTAAAGCCCCGACAGCCCTCTGATACCAGGCCTGATCCATATAAAGCCAATGTTTGTGGGGTCAAAACAATAGGTTTGAGATCTGCTGATAGGACCTGAAGCATGAGGACACAGTCTGGGGCAGAGGGACATCCATCATGTCAGCTTTATAGGGCCAAAGATACACACAGGGTGTGAGGCAGGCTTATCTCTGGGAGAGAGGTGAAGACACACACCGGCAGGGACACATACAGTATAAGTATGTGCACACACACATGCACGCACCCACACACAGATGATTATAATATCCTAAATATGACATGATAAAGGTCAAACAAAGTAAGGGTCAGTCTGAATGAATCATTGACAATCATCCAGTCTACACTTCACTCTAGATCTATATCGTCTGTGAATACCAGGGGATTTCTCACATTACTATAGTGTGATAATGGAAAAGTAGATTGAACAGATAGCTGGTGAGTCATTCCTTCCCATGTTCTGAAAATAAATACACGTGTGTGTGTGTGTGCACTGTGTGTGTGCTTAACAGCAGAGCTGAATGATGGCCAGCGCTGTGTACATAGGAGTGGAGTCAGTGAGTACAAACATTTATTGGAGGTGAGTGAAATTCCTGAGTGTTATTATGAGTACGTGAATCTTATATGATGATGTCAAGGATCAACAACAACCAACACCTAGGAGAACAAACACATGGTCAGTGGTGGAAAAAGTACTCAATTTTCAAACTTCAGTAAAAGTAAAGATACCTTAACAGAAAATGACTCAAGTAAAAGTGAAAGTCATCCAGTAAAATACTACTTACATTTGACATTTTAGTCATTTAGCAGATGCTCTTATCCAGAGCGACTTACAGTTAGTGAGTGCATACATTTTTCATTCATGAGTAAAAGTCAAAAAGTATTTGGTTTTAAATGTACTTAAGTATCAAAAGTAAAAGTAAAAGTATAAATGTTTTCAAATTCCTTATATTAAGCAAACCAGACGGCACCATTTTCTCGTTTTTTATTATGGACGGATAGCAGGGCCACACTCCAACACCCAGACATAATTTACAAATGAAGCATTTGTGTTTAGTGAGTCCACCAGATCAGAGGCAGTAGGGATGACCAGGGATGTTCTCTTGATAAGTGTTTCAATTGGACCATTTTCCTGTCAAAATGAGTGCTTTTGGGTGTCAGGAAAAATGTATGGAGTAAAAAGTACATTATTTTATTTAGGAATGTAGTGAAGTAAAAGTAAAAGTTGGCAAAAATATGTATAGTAAAGTAAAGTACAGATACCCCCAAAAACTACTGAAGTAGTACTTTAAAGTATTTTTACTTAAGTACTTTACACATTTACATTTACATTTACGTCATTTAGCAGACGCTCTTGTCCAGAATGACTTACAAATAGGTGCATTCACCTTATAGCCAGTGGGATCACCACTTTACAATGTTTCTTTTTAGTTTTTTAGTTTTTGGGTTGGGGTTTGGGTTGGGGTAAGGGGGGGGTAGAAGGATTACTTTATCCTATCCCAGGTATTCCTTAAAGAGGTGGGGTTTCAAATGTCTCCGGAAGGTGGTGAGTGACTCCGCGGTCCTGGCGTCGTGAGGGAGCTTGTTCCACCATTGGGGTGCCAGAGCAGCGAACAGTTTTGACTGGGCTGAGCGGGAACTATGCTTCCGCAGAGGTAGGGGAGCCAGCAGGCCAGAGGTGGAGGAACGCAATGCCCTCGTTTGGGTGTAGGGACTGATCAGAGCCTGAAGGTACGGAGGTGCCGTTCCCCTCACAGCTCCATAAGCAAGCACCATGGTCTTGTAGCAGATGCGAGCTTCAACTGGAAGCCAGTGGAGTGTGCGGAGGAGCGGGGTGACGTGAGAGAACTTGGGAAGGTTGAACACCAGACGGGCTGCGGCATTCTGGATGAGTTGTAGGGGTTTAATGGCACAGGCAGGGAGCCCAGCCAACAGCGAGTTGCAGTAATCCAGACGGGAGATGACAAGTAACTGGATTAGGACCTGTGCCGCTTCCTGTGTAAGGCAGGGTCGTACTCTCCGAATGTTGTAGAGCATGAACCTACACGATCGGGTCACCGCCTTGATGTTAGCGGAGAACGACAGGGTGTTGTCCAGGGTCACGCCAAGGCTCTTCGCACTCTGGGAGGAGGACACAACGGAGTTGTCAACCGTGATGGCGAGATCATGGAACAGGCAGTCCTTCCCCCGGGAGGAAGAGCAGCTCCGTCTTGCCAAGGTTCAGCTTGAGGTGGTGATCCGTCATCCATACTGATATGTCTGCCAGACATGCAGAGATGCGATTCGCCACCTGGTTATCAGAAGGGGGAAAGGAGAAGATTAGTTGTGTGTCGTCAGAGTAGCAATGATAGGAGAGACCATGTGAGGATATGACAGAGCCAAGTGACTTGGTGTATAGGGAGAATAGGAGAGGGCCTAGAACTGAGCCCTGGGGGACACCAGTGGTGAGAGCACGTGGTGCGGAGACAGCTTCTCGCCACGCCACTTGGTAGGAGCGACCGGTCAGGTAGGACGCAATCCAAGAGTGAGCCGCGCCGGAGATGCCCAGCTCGGAGAGGGTGGAGAGGAGGATCTGATGGTTCACAGTATCAAAGGCAGCAGACAGGTCTAGAAGGACAAGAGCAGAGGATAGAGAGTTAGCTTTAGCAGTGCGGAGAGCCTCCGTGACACAGAGAAGAGCAGTCTCAGTTGAATGACCAGTCTTGAAACCTGACTGGTTTGGATCAAGAAGGTCATTCTGAGAGAGATAGCAAGAGAGTTGGCTAAAGACGGCACGCTCAATAGTTTTGGAGAGAAAAGAAAGAAGGGATACTGGTCTGTAGTTGTTGACATCAGAGGGATCGAGTGTTGGTTTTTTGAGAAGGGGTGCAACTCTCGCTCTCTTGAAGACGGAAGGGACATAGCCAGCGGTCAAGGATGAGTTGATCAGCGAGGTGAGGTAAGGGAGAAGGTCACCGGAGATGGTCTGGAGAAGAGAGGAGGGGATAGGGTCAAGCGGGCAGGTTGTTGGGCGGCCTGCCGTCACAAGTCGCAAGATTTTATCTGGAGAGAGAGGGGAGAAAGAAGTCAAAGCATAGGGTAGGGCAGTGTGAGCAGGACCAGCAGTGTCATTTGACTTAACAAATGAGGATCGGATGTCGTCAACCTTCTTTTCAAAATGGTTGACGAAGTCATCCACAGAGAGGGAGGAGTGGGGGGGGGGGGGATGATTCAGCAGGGAGGAAATGTGGCAAAGAGCTTCCTAGGGTTAGAGGCAGATGCTTGGAATTTAGAGTGGTAGAAAGTGGCCTTAGCAGCAGAAACAGATGAAGAAAATGTAGAGAGGAGGGAGTGAAAAGATGCCAGGTCTGCAGGGAGTCTAGTTTTCTCTTCCAATTTCCGCTCAGCTGCCCGAAGCTCTGTTCTGTGAGCTCGCAATGAGTCATCAAGCCACGGAGCTGGAGGGGAGGACCGAGCCGGCCGGGAGGATAGGGGACATAGAGAGTCAAAGGATGCAGAAAGGGAGGAGAGGAGGGTTGAGGAGGCAGAATCAGGAGATTGGAGGGAGAAGGATTGAGCAGAGGGAAGAGATGATAGGATGGAAGAGGAGAGAGCGAAGGTTGCGACGGCGCATTACCATCTGTGTAGGGGCAGAGTGAGTAGTGTTGGAGGAGAGCGAGAGAGAAAAGGATACAAAGTAGTGGTCGGAGACATGGAGGGGAGTTGCAGTGAGATTAGTAGAAGAACAGCATCTAGTAAAGATGAGGTCAAGCTTATTGCCTGCCTTGTGAGTAGGGAGGGACGGTGAGAGGGTGAGGTCAAAAGAGGAGAGGAGTGGAAAGAAGTAGGCAGAGAGAAATGAGTCAAATGTAGACGTAGGGAGGTTGAAATCCCCCAGAACTGTGAGGGGTGAGCCATCCTCAGGAAAGGAACTTATCAAGGCGTCAAGCTCATTGATGAACTCTCCAAGGGAACCTGGAGGGCGATAGATGACAAGGATATTAAGCTTAAATGGGCTAGTGACTGTGACAGCATGGAATTCAAATGAGGAGATAGACAGATGGGTCAGGGGAAAAATTGAGAATGTCCACTTGGGAGGGATGAGGATTCCTGTGCCACCACCCCGCTGACCAGATGCTCTCGAGGGTATGCGAGAACACATGGTCAGACGAGGAGAGAGAGCAGTAGGAGTAGCAGTGTTTTCAGTGGTAATCCATGTTTCCGTCAGCGCCAAGAAGTCGAGGGACTGGAGGGTAGCATAGGCTGAGATGAACTCTGCCTTGTTGGCAGCAGAACGGCAGTTCAGAGGCTGCCTGAGATCTGGAACTCCACGTGGGTGGTGCGTGCAGGGACCACCAGGTTAGAGAGGCAGCAGCCACGCGGTGTGAGGCGTTTGTGTAGCCTGTGCGGAGAGGAGAGAACAGGGATAGGCAGAGGCATAGTTGACAGGCTGCAGCAGATGGCTACAATAATGCAGAGGAGATCGGAATGAAATGAACTAAACATCTGGGAAAGGAGAGAGCGGGGCCTACCCTCACCACAACTCCCAAATATAACTCTCCCAACTTCCACCTCAGAAACTATAATTGTTGTAAACTACAGCGGTTCAATGTTTTCTAGGAATAGGACTAACTTAGTTTATTCAGCTAGCTAACTAGGTGCAGTATTATTCTGTGAAAAT
>JAGTTL010000533.1:20947-39186 GCA_036851935.1 Coregonus suidteri | reverse complement strand
AATCCCCCTGTCTTATGTCAGTTAGGATCACCACTTTATTTTAAGAATGTGAAATGTCAGAATAATAGTAGAGAGAGAGATTTATTTCAGCTTTTATTTATTTCATCACATTCCAAGTGGGTCAGAAGTTTACATACACTCAATTAGTATTTTGGTAGCATTGCCTTTCAATTGTTTAAGTTGGGTCAAACGTTTCGGGTAGCCCTTCCACAAGCTTCCCACAATAAGTTGGGTGAAATTTTTGCCCATTCTTCCTGACAGAGCTGGTGTAACTGAGTCAGGTTTGTAGGCCTCCTTGCTCGCACACGCTTTTTCAGTTCTGCCCACAAATGTTCTATAGGATTGAGGTCAGGGCTTTGTGATGGCCACTCCAATACCTTGACTTTGTTGTCCTTAAGCCATTTTGGCACATTTTTGGAAGTATGCTTGGGGTCATTGTCCTTTTGGAAAACCCGATTTTTGACCAAGCTTTAAACTTCCTGACTGATGTATTGAGATGTTGCTTCAATAGCCACATCATTTTCCTTCCTCATGATGCCATCTATTTTGTGAAGTGCAACCAGTCCTCCTGCAGCAAAGCACCCCCCACAGCATGATGTGGCTGCCACCCCTGTGTTTTCACGGTTGGGATGGTGTTCTTCGTCTTGCAAGCAACCCCCTTTTTCCTCCAAACATAACGATGGTCATTTATGGCCAAACAGTTCTATTTTTGTTTCATCAGACCAGAGGACATTTCTCCAAAAAGTATGATATTTGTCCCCATGTGCAGTTGCAAACCGTAGTCTCTGGCTTTTTTATGGCGGTTTGGAGCAGTGGCTTCTTCCTTGCTGAGCGGCCTTTCAGGTTATGTCAATATAGGACCTCGTTTTACTGTTGGATATAGATACTTTTGTACCCGTTTCTCCAGCATCTTCACAAGGTCCTTTGCTGTTGTTCTGGGATTGATTTGCACTTTTCGCACCAAAGTACGTTCATCTCTAGGAGACAGAACGCATCTCCTTCCTGAGCGGTGTGACGGCTGCGCGTGTCCAATGGTGTTTATACTTGGGTACTATTTTTTGTACAGATGAACGTGGTACCTTCAGGCGTTTGGAAATTGCTCCCAAGGATGAACCAGACTTGTGGAGGTCTACAATCTTTTTTTTCTGATGTCTTGGCTGATTTCTTTTGATTTTCCCATGATATCAAGCAAAGAGGCACTGAGTTTTGAAGGTAGGCCTTGAAATAAATCCATAGGTACACCTCCAATTGACTCAAATGATGTCAATTAGCCTATCATAAGCTTCTAAAGCCATTTTCTGGATTTTCCAAGCTGTTTAAAGGCACAGTCAACTTAGTGTATATAAACTTCCGACTTCAAACTGTATCTACCTCAATAACCTCGTACCCTGCACATCGATTCTTGTTTAACTTTTCAATTATGTCTCTATTTTCTTTCTCTCTGTATTGGACCTGGACATCTTGGAGAAAAATATTGCCTTAATGGCATGTGTACTGTTATATATTCTCCACCCGGCACAGCCAGAAGAGGACTGGCCACCCCCTCAGAGCCTGGTTCCTCTCTAGGTTTCTTCCTAGGTTTCTGCCTCTCTAGGGAGTTTTTCCTAGCCACCGCACTTCTACATCTGCATTGCTTGCTGTTTGTGGTTTTAGGCTGGGTTTCTGTATAGCACTTTGTGACATCTGCTGATGTAAAAAGGGCATAATAAATACATTTGATTTATTGATTGATTGAAGTAAGTATTTCACTGTTGTTTTTTTTTACGAAGCATGTGACAAATAACATTTGATTTGAGGAGCGCGATACACTCCTATAAAAATTCTGCATCACAAATGGCACCCCTATTCTCTACATAGTGGTCTGTTTAAAAGTAAATGCACTATATAGGGAGTAGGGTGCCATTTGGGATGCAGTCTCTATGCATGTCGGCTGCAGCTGAGTGAGCATGTGAGAGTTATTTAAATGTATTCATGCCTCCTCCAGTTAATGAGATGTAGAGGAGCAGTCAGAGGCTGGCACGAACTGAAGACAACATTTTCTGTTCTCACTGCCTGCTGCCTGCCCGCTGCCTGCCTGCCTGCCCCGCTGCCTGCCTGCCTGCCCGATGCCTGCCTGCCTGCCCGCTGCCTGCCTGCCTGCCCGATGCCCCTGCCTGCCTGCCCGATGCCTGCCCTGCCTACCCGCTGCCTGCCTGCCTGCCTGCCCGATGCCTGCCTGCCCGCTGCCTGCCTACCCGCTGCCTGCCTGCCTACCTGCCCGCTGCCTGCCTGCCCGCTGCCTGCCTGCCTGCCTGCCTGCCTGCCCCTGCTGCCTGCCTACCCGCGCCTGCCTGCCTGCCTGCCTGCCCGCTGCCTGCCTACCCGCCTACCCGCTGCCTGCCTGCCTGCCTGCCTGCCTGCCTGCCTGCCTGCCTGCCTGCCTGCCCGCTGCCTGCCTACCCGCCTACCCGCTGCCCTGCCTGCCTACCTGCCTGCCTGCCTGCCTGCCTGCCTGCCCGCTGCCTTGCCTACCCGCCTACCCGCTGCCTGCCTGCCTGCCTGCCCGCTGCCTGTCTGCCTGCCTGCCTGCCTGCCTGCCTGCCCGCTGATGCTGCTGGGATGTCTGAGTTGTATAAGAGCTGGAGAGAGAGAGAGAGAGAGAGAGAGAGACAGAGAGAGACAGAGAGAGACAGAGAGAGAGAGAGAGACTTTTACTTTTTTGTCTTTCTTTAATGGTACATCCTCATTTCATTAAAACCTCATCCCCCCCACCCCCTAAAATAAAAAAATAAAATTGACCCAATATCCCCTGTACTGTAATTACCAATATCCCCTGGACTGTAATGACCAATATCCCCTGGACTGTAATGACCAATATCCCCTGGACTGTAATGACCAATATCCCCTGGACTGTAATGACCAATATCCCCTGGACTGTAATGACCAATATCCCCTGGACTGTAATGACCAATATCCCCTGGACTGTAATGACCAATATCCCCTGGACTGTAATGACCAATATCCCCTGGACTGTAATGACCAATATCCCCTGGACTGTAATGACCAATATCCCCTGGACTGTAATGACCAATATCCCCTGGACTGCAGACTCACCTTTCCCTCTGCCCCATGATACAGAAACAACACCACACATCCCAATAACCCAAACCTCACCACTTCTACTACCATCAACACCACACATCCCAATAACCCAAACCTCACCCACTTCTACAACCATCAACACCACACATCCAATAAACCCA
Source organism: Coregonus suidteri (assembly GCA_036851935.1). Taxonomy (NCBI): domain Eukaryota; kingdom Metazoa; phylum Chordata; class Actinopteri; order Salmoniformes; family Salmonidae; genus Coregonus; species Coregonus suidteri. Next base: position 35,944 of record JAGTTL010000533.1, on the reverse strand, counting down.
AAACCTCACCACTTCTACAACCATCAACACCACACATCCCAATAACCCAAACCTCACCACTTCTACAACCATCAACACCACACATCCCAATAACCCAAACCTCACCACTTCTACAACCATCAACACCACACATCCCAATAACCCAAACCCTCACCACTTCTACAACCATCAACACCACACACATCCCAATAACCCAAACCTCACCACTTCTACAACCATCAACACCACACATCCAATATACCCAAACCTCACCACTTCTACAACCATCAACACCACACATCCCAATAACCCAAACCTCACCACTTCTACAACCATCAACACCACACATCCCAATAACCCAAAACCTCACCACTTCTACAACCATCAACACCACACATCCCAATAACCCAAACCTCACCACTTCTACAACCATCAACACCACACATCCCAATAACCCAAACCTCACCACTTCTACAACCGTATATCCAGACCATCTTCCCCAGCTATACAGACAGCCCCCCCCCAACACACCATCTCTCTTGAAACATCTCCACACTTTTTATCATTTTATAGAAACCAAATTCTACCCTAAGGCGCGCAGAGACCATCCCATTAAATAATAGTAAAGGGTCTGTTATCCCCCCACCTTTGACCCTGTTCCTCCTTGTTAGCCAAATAGCCACCTTTGACTGAGCAAACAGAAAATTCAACAACACACATTTGCCCTTTTCCTTATTTGAATACCTGAACCCCATTATAAACATCCCGACAGTAAAACCCACCCCCAACCTCTCACACAGACATTCCAACTGAGACATTAAAGGCATTAAACTGGCGCACACACAGAAAACACATGAATCACAGTTTCACTCATGACACAGAAAGGACACCCCTGTCCGACTCCCGGTTCAACCCGTGCCAACCAGCTGTTAGTGGCCAGGGCTCCATGTAGAACCCTCCCACTGGAGGTTCCCCCTGACCCCTCTTTGTACTGGGAGTTTGTAGAGCCCCCTCCATCTAAAAACCCACCATACTCTCCGCCCCACATACCCCCTGCCACTGGTGTGCCTTCACTCCTGTTAGGCTCCTAATGTTCCTTACCTTAATGCAGAGGGTTGTAGAGGGCTTTACCTCCCACCTCCTCAAACTCCCCCAGACTCGGATGAGTGTTAAAATCTAACAAGTCCTCCAGACCCCTCCAAGTACCCCCAGTCCCCTCCTCTCTGCCGTCACGTGCAGTGGCGGAAAACATTGGTGGCCCCTCCCCTTTCGGTCGCCGCTCAAACACCCCCTTTACCGGCTCAGACAGTGCCTCCTGGACCCCCCCCAGGAATCTCTCCAGCAGCCGAAGAGATGTTAGTCCTGTTTGTTGTGCTAGGACTTCTGGGGTTTCCACCCCTCCTCTCCCAGCAGTCGCAGGTTCACACCCAGCCTTAGTAATCCCCACTGCCATCAGTCGCCTCTTCAGGGTGGCCGACTGAAAACCAATCTCAAAAGGATGACTGGGTTGTGGAAGATAGGCTCCTCCCACACCCACAGCCCAGGCTCCACACCCCCTTCTCGTGCAGGGGCCTTAGTACCGCAGAGTAAATGTCAGAGAGACCTGCTGTACTCAGCGCAGCCCCTCCAGCCTCATGATGAACAGCTGCCGGTTCAACCTTAATCCACCAGCTCTCCTCAGCAGCACGCATGCTGGCTCCCTCCATCCGACATTAGTATGGTACAGCAGTCTCTGCGCCACACTTTAGTCGGAATGCAGCCACCCTGCTCTCCAGTTCCACCAGGCCCTGTCCTCCTTAATTTACGGACATATACAACACTGCCGCCCTCCTCAGCCATTTTGATGGCCCGACCAGAGAGAATCCACCAGCTTGCGGTTGCAGGTCTGACCGGCGGGGGGTTGAGGACAGACAAGTTTATGCCACAGGGAAGATATGGGACAGGAGCCACCTGGCCAGTCTTGACACCACTGCCTGTGACAGCCCCTCCCAGTTCTTCCTGACCCACCTCTCCGAGCCCAGGTACACATCCCCCAAAATGTTAAAGCCCTTCACAACCCCACTGCAAAACCCCCTGGAAGCAGAGGAGGGGCCCTATCCCCCCATGCCCCCACATAACAGAACTTTTGCTCTTACCCCAGTTTACCTTAGCTGACGAAGCTCCCTCGTACACCTTCAGAGTATTCTCTAGTGCCCTGCATATCCTGACCCATTCCTGACCATCACAGAAACGTCATCTGCATACGCTGACACTGCTATGCCTGTTCCAGCACACTGCCCTGCAGGCTCCTGCGTAGCAGGCCCAAAAAAGCCTCAATGGCTAGTGTATAATAACTGCCCTGATAGAGGGCATCCTTGTCTAATGGCCCCGCCCTCAACCAGACTGGCCTACTGAGCCCCCCTCCCCACCTTAACCATACATGATGCCCCAGCATACAACATCTTCACATAGGCCAAAAAACCTTTCCCCCAACCCAAAACACAGACATCACATTAAACAGATACTCATGGTCAACTCTATCAAAACCCTTCTCTTGATCTAAAAAGAGACCAGACCAATGTTTCACATTAGAAGAACTTCTCGACAAGTCCAACATGTCCCTGATTAAGAACAAGTTGTCCGTGATTGAGCGTCCTGGTACAATATGTCTGGTCCTTGTGTACTATAGAGTCCAGATGGGACTTCAGTCTGAGTTAGCGGGACCTTGGCAAAAATATTGTAGTCCACACAGAGCAATGCCAGTCCAATTATTCCCCAGAATTTTTTTTATAAAACTCCACTGGGAGTCCATCGACCCCCGGTGTGCACGGGCCGGGGGACATCTGGGTTACGGCCTCTGCCAGTTCATGGGACAACAGGGGAATTGTCCATTTCATCCCGCTGTTGCCAGAGGATAGCTTAGGGAGTTCGGCAAAACAAAAAACCTGAGCACACATAGGATCACACAGATTCTGCCCTATACAACTCTGTAAAAACTCCACAGTCCGCTCCCGCATCTCCCCCACCACAGAGGGTCACCCGCCCATCCGAAAGCCGAAGACAATGCATACCCTTTGGCTTCACCGCTCTGTCTTTCCAAACCAAAGGAGAAGGAGCTGGGAGCATCCATCTCCTTGGAGCATGGAGAACCTTGCTGTTACAAGTGCTCCCTTTGCTTTAACCTGGAAAAAAAACTGCCCAGGTCCCTACGTAGTTCAGCTAAAATTAGCCTGGAGACCTACATTGCCTATTGCCCACCAGCTCTACCTCCACCTCACTGATACTACGCTCGAGTTCCCCCAATACTCTCCTAGCCTCTGAGGATGAGAGAGCTGTATACTGTTGGCAGAAAAAGCAGAAATTTGGACTTTTCCCACATCCCACCATTGACTCAGATCACTCATACTCCTCTCTTTCGCTGGCCCCCACCTTTCCAAAAAGTCTGGAAACCTGAGCAAAAAAGTGACATCTTGTAAGAGCTTTACATTAAACTTCCAATAGGATGCCTGCCGAGGCCCTGGTGAAATAGACAGCCGAGCCATGGGTTTATGTGATGACCTGAAAAAACCCACCAGGAGAATGGTAGCGCCCAACAGCCTATTCCTCTGATTCCTAGACAATCGATCAAAGTCGGGCTGCAACTCACCCTGCACTCACCCCTAGCCCATTAAGACCTTCACCCATGTATACTGTCTTGTGTTGGGATGTCTAGTTCTCCAAACATCCACTAGGTCAAAACTGATTAATGATGTCCTTAACACCCCCACTGAAACAGAATGAGGCTCCTCCCATTTTCTGTCTTTCGTAAAAACATCGTACGATCCATCGTACAGTTCAGTCCCCGCCGACCACCAGCGTCTCCTCAGGCCGATATCTGTGAGAGTTCCTGTCTAAGACACCCAAACATAAGCCCCCTCTCTCTCCCTGTGTTAGGCGCATACATATTTATAAAGACAAAACCCCTGTTGTTAATTTCTGCTTTTACTACAAGCAGTCTACCCCCTACACACCTCTTTTGAGGAGCACATTTTTACAGACAGACCCGGCACAAAAAGGACTGCCACCCCTACACTAACATTTGTCCCATGGCTCAGCACACTTGCCCCTTTCCACCAGAGCCCCCAATCAGATTCATTCACCACATTGCTATGTGTCTCCTGCAGAAACAACACCTGTACTTTTTTTTGTTTTACATATTCATTCAACCACCCAACACACTCCTCTTTCCCGCATCTCTGGCGCCATTAATATTAAGCGAGCCTACCCAAAGAGTCTCCATAAGAAGTGGGAGAAAAGCCCAGCAGAGAAAGAGACCAATAGCAAAGCTCAAAAAGCCCCAGTGCCAGAAAGAAAAACGTTCATCTAAACAGTGTCTGAAGATAGCCTCTTTTTACGCATGGTTGTGACCCACTTCCTCAACCTAAACCATTTCCTGGGTGAGAGGACACCATGCCCCTCATCTTTCAATAGCATGTTTGTACTGATCTCATAAACTTTCCCGGATCGTAAAAAAAATGCCTCAAGATTAACTTTTTCCCCCCTTAGTCTCATTCAGGCACCTTGACAGTTCCCTCACCGTGTTACTTTTTGACCCCTCTGACTGACTGGCTGTCAGCTCTGGACCCATTGAGGAGGAGTCTGAAAATAAATCCTCCTCATCGTCTTCCTCCTCAGACTCACTTCCTCCTCCTCATCTCCATCTCCCATCCTGACCACCTGCCTTTTCCTCTCTAGTCGGGCCCTCCCCCCCCCAGAACCAGACAAAGGTTCGTTGGTGCCTTCACCACACCAGCCTCTGCCCTCCCACCTCCTTTCTTCTCCCCCTTTTTCCTCTTCCGCTTGACGACCCACCTCCTCCATCCCCTCCTAGTCGCTTACCCTTCCCCACTATACTCTCCTCATCCACTAGCATACCCTGACTAGACCCCGTCTCAGCTACACCACCATCTATAGCATGACTAGACCCAGCCTCATCTACACCCACCATCTATAGCATGACTAGACCCAGCCTCATCTACACCACCATCTATAGCAGCATGACCAGACCCAGCCTCATCTACATCACCATCTATAGCATGACTAGACCCCCAGCCTCATCTACACCACCATCTATAGCAGCCCATGACTAGACCCAGCCTCATCTACACACCACCATCTATAGCATGACTAGACCCAGCCTCAGCTACAACACCATCTATAACATGACTAGACCCAGCCTCATCTACACCCACCATCTATAGCATGACAAGACCCCAGCCTCATCTACACCACCATCTATAGCATGACTAGAACCCCAGCCCTCATCTACACCACCATCTATAGCATTAGACCCAGCCTCATCTACACCACCATCTATAGCATGACTAGACCCAGCCTCATCTACACCACCATCTATAGCATGACTAGGCCCAGCCTCATCTACAACCACCATCTATAGCATGACTAGACCCATCTTCATCTACACCACCATCTATAGCATGACTAGGACCCCAGCCTCATCTACACCACCATCTATAGCATGACTAGACCCAGCCTCATCTACACCACCATCTATAGCATGACATGACTAGACCCAGCCTCTCTAGCACTACACCACCATACCATCTATAGCATGACTAGACCCAGCCTCATCTACACCACCATCTATAGCATGACTAGACCCAGCCTCATCTCTACACCACCATCTATAGCATGACTAGACCCAGCCTCATCTACACCACCATCTATAGCATGACTAGACCCAGCCTCATCTACACCACCGTCTATAGCATGACTAGCCCCAGCCTCATCTACACCACCATGCCTATAGCATGACTAGGCCCAGCCTCATCTACACCACCATCTATAGCATAGAACCAGCTGTACACCTCATCTACACCACCATCTATAGCATGACTAGACCCCAGCCTCATCTTACACCACCATCTATAGCATGACTAGAGACCCAGCCTCATCTACACCACCATCTATAGCATGATTAGACCCATCTTAATCTTACACCACCATCTATAGCATGACTAGATGACCCCAGCCTCATCTACACCACCATCTATAGCATCACTAGACCCAGCCTCATCTACACCACCATCTATAGCATTAGACCCAGCCTCATCTACATCACCATCTATAGCATGACTAGACCCAGCCTCATCTACACCACCCATCTATAACATGACCAGCCTCTAGACCCAGTCTCATCTACACTACACCATCATCTATAACATGACTAGACCCATTTTCTCTACATCTACACCACCATCTGTAGCATGAGCTAGAACCCATTGTGCATTCTCATCTAACAGCGTCACCATCTGTAGCATCATGACTAGGCCCTGGCTCTGTTGCCTGCGTCTCATGGCCTCCTGCGGAGCACTGTTGACCTCTATTTCCCCCACTGGGCCCCCTCTTGAACCCTCACCTTGTGGACTCTACGGCCTTGTTATGTGGTCACGCAAAAGCTTCTTATGCCCCCCAAATCTCCTCACTCAAAAGCACTGTAGACTATCTGTGCTGGCAAACCTGGGTAGAGCCCCTCCCCATGCTCTCACTAAGAAACATGCACATTTTAACTGTTGCTCATTGTTATTCAGGAACATGGAACACTTGCCTCCGGAACGAAACAACATGCTTGATGGCATCTGACTGAAAAACCTGCCCGACAGTACACGAAAACCACTAGCAAAATTTACCAAAACGACTCAAACTCCTTCCTGATTTGATCATCCGTAATAAACGGAGGCAAATTTGTAACTACCACCCTAGTCGAAGGGGTAGAAAGAGGAGAAATTGGCACCAACAAAAACTCCCAGCATGCAGAGAGAGAGAGAGAGAGGGAGAGAGAGAGAGAGAGAGAGAGAGAAGAGAGAGAGGAGAGAGAGAGAGAGGAGAGAGAGAGAGAGAGAGAGAGAGAGAGAGAGAGAGAGAGAGAGAGAAGAGAGAGAAGAGAGACGAGAGAGAGAGAGATGAGAGAGAGAGAGAGAGAGAGAGAGAGATGCATTCAAAGTTTGATAGAGGTTTTCTCTTTCTTCACTAATGTAAAACAGTCATCCTCCATTCTGTTCTGTCCCCCTGCTGTCTCTATTAGATGGGGGGTGGTGTGTGTGTGTGTGTGAGAGGAGAGAGAGAGAGAGCGACCGATGTCTCTCTCTCTGCTAAAGCTTACCTACCAAACCCCAGTGTTACTCAGGTTACACTGTCCTTTTCAGAAATGCTAACCTAGTGAAAATGAGATGGATGCTATTTCACACACACTCCTATTACATTAATGAGGGAAACAAAGTCAAGCAATGTCAGAGTAGAGAGCAGTCTCATTAATGAGGGGGAAACAAAAGTGAAGCAATGTCAGATTACCATTCCTCATAATTTACAGGACACCTGGAGATTACCATTTCTCATAATTTACAGGACACCTGGAGATTACCATTCCAAAAATGTACAGGATACCTGGAGATTACCATTCTCGTAATTTACAGGACACCTGGAGATTACCATTCTCATAAATTACACCTGGAGATTACCATTCTCATAATTTACAGGACACCTGGAGATTACCATTCTCATAATTTACACCTGGAGATTACCATTCTCATAATTACAGGATACCTGGAGATTACCATTCTCATAATTTACAGGACACCTGGAGATTACCATTCCAAAAAATGTACAGGACACCTGGAGATTACCATTCTCGTAATTTACAGGACACCTGGAGATTACCATTCTCATAATTTACACGTGGAGATTACCATTCTCATAATTTACAGGACACCTGGAGATTATCATTCTCATAATTTACACCTGGAGATGACCATTCTCATAATTTACAGGATACCTGGAGATTACCATCTCTCATAATTTACACCTGGAGATTACCCATTCTCATAATTTACACCTGGAGATTACCATTCTCATAATTTACAGGACACTTGGATATGACCATTCTCATAATTTACAGGATACCTGGATTTGACCATTCTTGTAATTTACAGGACACCTGGAGATTACCATTCTCATAATTTACACCTGGAGATTACCATTCTCATAATTTACCTGACACCTGGAGATTACCATTCTCGTAATTTACAGGACACCTGGATATGAACCATTCTCATAATTTACAGGACACCTGGAGATTACCATTCTCATAATTTACACCTGGAGATTACCATTCTCATAATTTACAGGACACCTGGAGATTAACATTCTCATAATTTACACCTGGAGATTACCATTCTCATAATTACTTTTACAGGAACAACCTGGAGATTACCATTCCAAAAATGTACAGGGACACCTGGAGATTACCATTATCGTAATTTACAGGACACCTGGAGATTACCATTCTCATAATTTACACCTGGAGATTACCATTCTCATAATTTAGAGGACACCTGGAGATTACCATTACCATTCTAATAAATTACACCTGGAGATTACCATTCTCATAATTTACAGGATACCTGGAGATTACCATTCTCATAATTTACAGGACACTTGGATATTGACCATTCGCGTAATTTACAGGACACCTGTAGATTAACATTCTAACATTCTCATAATAATTTTACACCTGGAGACCATTCTTCCATAATTTAGCATTCTCATAATTTTACACCTGGAGATTACCATTCTTAAATTACAACCTGGATAATACCATTCTCATAATGGAGATTACCAATTCTCATAATTTACAGGATACCTGGAGATTACCATTCTCATAATTTACAGTCCCTACACCTGGAGATTACCATTCCAAAAATGTACAGGACACCTGGAGATATGCGTATTACCATTCTCGTAACTTTTTACAGGACACCTGGAGATTAGCCCATTTTCATAATTTACACCTGGGAGATTAATTCCCCACCAATTCTCATAATTTAACAGGACACCTGGAGATTACCATTCTCATAAATTTACACCTGGGAGATTACCATTCTCATAATTTTTTTACAGGATACCTGGCTCGCATCGGAGAGCACTCTGTTACAAGACCATGGTGTATTGCCCTATGGAAGTCTGTGAGGGATCGGCACCTCTGTAACCATATCTCGTAATTTTCAGGCTCTGATTCAGTCCCACATTTACAAACGAGATTACCGTTCTCGTAATTTACAGGACCACCTGGCCTACCTGGCTCCCCTACCCTCTGAATGACCAAGCATAGTTTACAGGACACCCCGCTCATTCCCATAATTTACAACTGTTTACCATTTCTCTGGTAGATTACCCATAATTTACAACCTGGAGATTACACATTCTCATAATTACAGGACACCTGGGATTACCATTCTCGACACCAGGACACCTGGAGATTACCATTCTCATAATTTACCACCTGGAGATTACGGATTCTCATAATTTGAAACCCCCCACCATTCTCATATTTACATACCTGGGATAGGATTCTCATAATTTACAGAGACACCTGGAGATTACCATTCTCATAATTTACCTAAAAAAAAAAAAAAAAAAAAAGTTCTCAAAAAACATATTGGAGAGTGGATTATCCCACTGGCTATCAGTGTGAATGCACCAATTTGTAAGTCGCTCTGGATAAGACCGTCTGCTAATTTACAGGACAATGTAAATGATTACCATTCTCATAATTTACAGGACACCTGGATATGACCATTCTCGTAATTTACAGGACACCTGGAGATTAACATTCTCATAATTTACAACCTGGAGATTACCATTCTCATAATTTACAGGACACCTGGAGATTACCATTCTCATCAAATCGTTTCATAATTTACAGGACACCTGTGGAGATGGATCTCTCATAATTTACCATGGAGATTCATCATATAATTTACAGGACACCTGGAGATTTACCATTCTCATAATTTACACCTGGAGATTACCATTCTCATAATTTACAGGGACACCTGGAGATTACCATTCTCATAATTTACACCTGGAGATTACCATTCTCATAATTTACAGGACACCTGGAGATTACCATTCCAATAAATGTACAGGACACCTGGAGATTACCATTCTCATAATTTACAGGACACCTGGAGATTACCCATTCTCATAATTTACACCTGGAGATTACCATTCTCATAATTTACAGGACACCTGGAGATTACCATTCTGGATATTACCATCTCATAATTACAGGACCTGGAGATTTCCAGGATTTACAGGACACCTGGAGATTACCATTCTCATAATTTACACCTGGAGATTACCATTCTCATAATTTACAGGACACCTGGAGATTACCATTAACATTTCCACCTGGAAATGACAGTTCTCATAATTACAGGACACCTGGAGATTACCATTCTCATAATTTACAGGACACCTGGAGATTACCATTCTCATAATTTACAGGACACCTGGAGATTACCATTCTCATAATTTACACCTGGAGATTACCATTCTCATAATTTACAGGACACCTGGAGATTACCATTCTCATAAAATTTTACACCTGGAGATTACCATTCTCATAATTTACAGGACACCTGGAGATCGCATTCTCATAAATTACAGGATGGTGCTTGCCTATGGAGATTAGGGGAATCGGCACCTCTGTACCTTACACCTGGAGATTGATTCTCATAATTTACTACCTGAGATTACCATTCTCATAATTTACGGACACCTGGAGATTAACATTCTGGCTTACAACCTGCTGAAGATAGTTTACCTCATTTCTCATAATTTACAAGGACACCTCAGAGATGGAACCATTCCTCATAAATTACGCCAGGAGATACACCTGGAGTCATCCACCTTTACAGTAATTTAACGGACATACTTTGAGATTACCACCTCTTTAACTTACCCCTGAAGATGGACCTGGAGGGGTCGGCATTCCTGGAATAACCCCACCTTTACAACCTGGAAGATTACCTGGGATCCATAAAGTAACCTCTCTATTAACAGTCTGCCATAATTTAAACACCTGGAAATTACCATTCTCATAATTTTGGACACCTGGATATGACCATTCTGGCTATACCTGCAATCACAATTTGTAAGTCGCATGGTTCAAGACGTCTTGCTCCGGACAGTAAAACTAAATGTAAATTACCATTCTCATAATCCCTTACAGGACACTGAGGATGATCACCACCTCCGGAGACATTTGAAACCCACCTCTTTACAGGACACCTGTAGATTAACCATCCTTCTACCCCTCATAATTTACAACAACCGGAGATTAACCATTCTCGTAATCCCACGGACCCTGGAACTGCACCAAGATTACCATTCTCATAAGAATTACAAACCTGGAAATGTAAATACCAATTACCCCATCTCATAATTTACAGGACACCTGGAGATTACCATTCTCATAATTTACAGGACACCTGGAGATTACCATTTAAATTCTGGAGATTACCATTCTCGTAAATTACAGGACAACCTGGAGATTACCATTTCTCATAATTTACAGGACACCTGGAGATTACCATTTCTAAATATTAACATTTCATAAGGACACCTGGAGATTACCATTCTCATAATTTACAGGACACCTGGAGATTACCATTCTCATAATTTACAGGACACCTGGGAGATTACATTCACATTCTCATAATTTACACACGTGGAGACACCTGGATAATTACCATTCTGGAGTACCATTTATAATTTACACCTGGAGATTAACATTCTCATAATTTTACACCTGGAGATTACCATTCTCATAATTTACACCTGGAGATTAACATTCTCATAATTTACACCTGGAGATTACCATTCTCATAATTTACAGGATACCTGGAGATTACCATTCTCATAATTTACACCTGGACATTACCATTGGATAATTACACACCTGGAGAAACCATTCTCATAAGGACACCTGGAGATTACCATTCTCATAATTTACAGGACACCTGGAGATTACCATTCTCATAATTTACACCTGGAGATTACCATTCTCATAATTTACAGGACACCTGGAGATTACCATTCTCATAAATTACACCTGGAGATTACCATTCTCATAATTTACAGGATTACCATTCTCATAATCTGTTACACCTGGATGGTGCCTTGCCTATGGAGATTACCATTGTGAGGGGGACGGCACCTCTGTACCATTCAGGCAAAAATCTGATCATTCCTCGTTCCCTGACACCCAAACGAGGGCATTGCGTTCTCCACCTCTGGCCTGCTGGCTCCCCTTCCTCTGCGGAAGCATAGTTCCCGCTCAGGCCCAGTCAAAAAACTGTTCGCTGCTCTGGCACCCCAATGGTGGAACAACACCTCCCTCACGACGCCAGGACAGCAGAGTCACTCACCACCTTCCGGAGACATTTGAAGCTCCCCCACCTCTTTAAGCAGGAATACCTGGGATAGGATAAAGTAATCCTTCTACCCCCCCCCCCCCCCCCCCTAAAAAAAAAAAAAAAAAAAAAAAAAAAAACACATATTGTAAAGTGGTTATCCCATTGGCTATAGTGTGAATGCACCAATTTGTAAGTCGCTCTGGATAAGAGCGTCTGCTAAATGACGTAAATGTAAATGTAAATTACCATTCTCATAATTTACAGGACACTTGGATATGACCATTCTCGTAATTTACAGGACACCTGTAGATTAACATTCTCATAATTTACACCCGGAGATTACCATTCTCGTAATTTACAGGACACCTGGAGATTACCATTCTCATAAATTACACCTGGAGATTACCATTCTCATAATTTACAGGACACCTGGAGATTAACATTCTCATAATTTACACCTGGAGATTACCATTCTCATAATTTACAGGACACCTGGAGATTACCATTCTAATAATTTACAGGACACCTGTAGATTAACATTCTCATAATTTACACCTGAGGAGATTACCATTCTCATAATTTACAGGACACCTGGAGATTAACATTCTCATAATTTACACCTGGAGATTACCATTCTCATAATTTACAGGACACCTGGAGATTACCATTCTAATAATTTACATGACACCTGTTGATTACCATTCTCATAATTTACACCTGGAGATTACCATTCTCATAATTTACAGGACACCTGGAGATTACCATTCTCATAATTTACACCTGGAGATTACCATTCTCATAATTTACAGGATACCTGGAGATTACCATTCTCATAATTTACAGGACACTTGGATATGACCATTCTCGTAATTTACAGGACACCTGGAGATTAACATTCTCATAATTTACACCTGGAGATTACCATTCTCATAATTTACAGGATACCTGGAGATTACCATTCTCATAATTTACTCCTGGAGATTACCATTCTCATAATTTACAGGACACCTGGAGATTACCATTCTCATAATTTACACCTGGAGATTACCATTCTCATAATTTACACCTGGAGATTACCATTCTCACTACAGAAGACTATTCATTTTTATCTCGAAGTAAGAAAAGCTATTCAAGAATGGACAAAATGTTTCTTTCCAAAAATGCATTCAAACAATTTACTGGATTAAAAAAAAAAGATATAATGATATGGATCATTCTCCAGCATCATGCGTAATTGCACCAATAGAAAATACAATTACCAACAGAATTTGGAGAATGAACAGAATGCATCTCATGAAATACTTAAACAAAAAACAACCTTTACCATTACAAATGTAGACATAGAGGACAGAGGAAAGCCGACCCCCGTTCTAATCTGGGATTACTTTAAGCATAACTCATCAAAAGGGAACAATTGCGCTCTCCCAGAGGTGAGTACAACAACAAATGACTCCAAAGAGAAGCCATGTGGATATATACATCAAATTCTGTATCTCCACACGGTTTAAACAAAGAATTAGATTTCACCTCCTTCCTATAGGCCAAATTTAGACTGTTATACAAGAACACTGTCCATATCATATTTTGCACATCGTTTATGAGTTGGCCCCACATATCGTTTGTGGTAAAGCTATCTCATGAATCCACAGGAGCCTGCAGAGTGGAGGACAGCTCAAAATAATGGCTGGAACGGCGCAAATGGAATGGCATCAAATACATGAAAAACCATGTGTTGGATGTATTTGATACCATTCCACCAATTCCACTCCAGCCATTACCACGAGCCCAACCCCCCAATTAAGGTACCACCTCCTGTGAATGAATGTATATAATGTAACCAAGTGCGTAGACGCCTAAGGCGGTTGATTCACGAGTTGCCCTTCATTCCCATACCCTGTAATTCTGTATGTCTTTGTGACTAATTTGTATACAGGTAGACCAGAAAAGCTACATCCCTGATTCGCTGATGACCCTGATTAGAAGCACCTGCTGCTCATAGGTTGTTCCCAACAAATGCTGTTTTGAATTCAAAGAAAATGTTACTGTTACACTGAAGGACGCCCGTAAAGCTTCTGTGAACACTGTCCCTGACGACGCCGTAAAGCTTCTGTGAACACTGTCCCTGACGACGCCGTAAAGCTTCTGTGAACACTGTCCCTGACGACGCCGTAAAGCTTCTGTGAACACTGTCCCTGACGACGCCGTAAAGCTTCTGTGAACACTGTCCCTGACGACGCCGTAAAGCTTCTGTGAACACTGTCCCTGACGCAGTGAAAATAATGAAACATAACGAATAATAGAGTAAGCTTTATGCAACATCTTTTTGAGTACGGACCCATTACACCTTTAAGGCATACAGTTCATTAGGGTAATGATAATCTCATACGCTGTAAAATAATCTGATTTAGAAATACAAATTAAAGAAAAAGAAATCCCTATCTTAGAAAAAGCCCATGAAAATATTTTACAAGGTAAAGAAAAAAATTTCATTTCTGAATTTAAGCAGGAATACGATCTTTTAGTTTTGAAGAGAGACAACAATTACAGGTTAAACTCAAATGAAGCATATTACTTAATGGCAAATAAAACGGGTAAATATCTCGCAGCGCTCACAAAAATGAATACATGCTAAACCAGTTAGAATTTTTAAAGATAAAGATAGAAAAGCGGTAATTAGAGATAACAACGTGACTAATGACAATTTTAAAAGCTTCTATGAAAAACGTTTAAAAATCAGAATTAAAACACAGTCAGAAGGATCCTATAGCCTTCTTAGACTCAA
>JAGTTL010000533.1:0-20447 GCA_036851935.1 Coregonus suidteri | reverse complement strand
TATGCCACACTTTTTCCCCCTCCCAAACCCCCTCACACTAGACTACTCCCCAAAACCCCTCCCACTAGATACTCCCAAACCCCCCCCACCCCCCCCCCCCCCCCCCCCCCCCACTAGACTACTGCCAAACCCCCCCCCCACTAGATAGCCAAACCCCTCACAAACTAGCAAAAACCCTTGCCAAACCCCTCAACTAGACAATGCCATAACCCTCACACTAGACTACTGCCATAACCCCTCCCCAAAGATATGCCACATGTTTCCCTGAATAACCCCCACATTGGTGCCAAAAAAGAGAGAAGATGATGATAAAACTTTTTCGCAGAAAAAAAAAAAATGGGGTTGTTTTTTTTGGATATTATACGATGTGAAGGCGCACAGAAAATTCCTAAATGTGTAGGGGGTTTTATTTGATTATTTTTTTTGAAATATGTGATCTAGCTTCATAAGCTGTTTATTGTTTTGGCCCCTTAAATAGTGTGGGGAGAAAAAACAGGCAATATTTGGCTGATTCTTTTGTTTGGCATTCCCCCTTATAGCCAGTGGGATTTCAAGTGTCCCCGGGAAAGGGGTTGGGAGTGATCCGCGTCCGGGCGCTGGGGGGAGCTTTTTCCCACCTTTGGGGGGTGCCAGAGCAGCAAACAGTTTTGACGGGGGCTGAGCGGGAAACTATCTCCGCAGAGGTGGGGGGCCCAGAGGCCAGAGGTGGATGAAGCAAGCCCTTTTTGGGGGTGGGGCCCTGAACAGGTGAAGGTAGGAGGTCCCGTTTCCTCACAGCTCCGTGGGAAAAAGCACCATGGTTTTTGTAGAGATGCGAGCTTCAACGGAACCAGGGGAGTGTGCGGGAGCGGGGGATGTGAGAGAACACCAGACGGGCTGGGGAAATTTCTGGAGAGTTGTAGGGGTTTAATGGACAGCAGGGAGCCCAGCCAACAGCGAGTTGCAGTAATCCAGACGGGAGATGAAAAGGCCTGGATTAGGACCTGTGGCTTTCGTGAAAGGGCGGGGGTCGTACTCTCCGAATGTTGTGAGCATAAACCCTAAGGATGGGTCACCCCCCCTTGATGTTAGGGGAACGACGGGGGTTTTGTCCAGGGCACGCCGGGGCTTTTTGATCTGGGAGGAGGAACAAGGGAGTTGTCAATTGGTGGCGGGAAGGAAGGGCAGAGTTTCCCCGGGGGAAGAACGTCCTTTTTGCCGGGGTTCAGCTTGGGGGGGTGACCCATCACCCCCCGATAGCTAGCAGAATGCAGAGACGACCCCCACTGGTTATCAGAAGGGGGAAAAAGGAGAAGATTAGTTGTGTGTCGTCTGGTAGAAATAAAGGGAGGGGCCATGTGAGGATAGCAGAGCCAAGTGACTGGGTGTATAGGAGAATAGGAGGGGGCCCTAGAATGACCCCGGGGGGACACCAGTGGTGAAAAAAAATGGTGGGGGAAAGATTTCGCCATGCCACTTGGGACGACGGACCCGGTCAGATGGGACGAAACCCAAGAGGGCCGCACGGGATGCCCAACTCGGAAGGGTGGAGAGGGGTTTGAGGGTTTCACAGTACAAAGGCAGCAGACAGGTTAGAAGGACAAGAGCAGGGGAGAGATTTTAGTTTTGAGTGCGGGACCTCCGGAACAAGAAGAGCAGTCTCAGTGAATGACCAGTTTTAAAACCCTGACGGGTTTTTGGTAAGAAGGTAATTTTGAGAGAGATAGCAAGAGAGGGCTAAGACGGCACGTCAAAAGTTTTGGAGAGAAAAAAAAGAAGGGGGTATGGTTGTAGTTGGAATCGGAGGGATTTAGTGTAGGTTTTTTTTAGAAGGGGTGCAACTCTCGTCTCTTGAAGACGGAAAAAGGGGAAAAGCCAGCGGTCAAGGGTGAGTTTTGAGCGAGGTGGGTAAGGGGGAAAGGGCACCGGAGTGGCTGGAGAAGAGAGGAGGGGATAGGTCAAGGGGGGGGGGTGTTGGGGGGGGGCCGGCCGTCACAAGTCGCAAGATTTTATCTGGAGAGAGAGGGGAAAAAAAGAAGTAAAGCATAGGGTAGGCAGTGTGAGCGGGACAGCGGGTCATTTGATTTAACAAACGAGGACGGATGTCGTCAACCTTCTTTTCAAAATGGTTGACGAATTTCCCCCGAGGGGGGGGGGGGAGGTTTCAGCAGGGAGGAGAAGGTGGAAAGAGTTCTGGGGTTAGGGGCAGATGCTCAGAATTAGAGGTTAGAAAGGGTTTAGCAGCAAAAACAGAGGAAGAAAATTAGAGAGGGGGGAGTGAAAAAATGCTGGGCCCGCAGGGAGCTTTTTCCTGCATTCCGCCGGCCCCCCGGACCCCTTCTGTGGCTCGCAATGAGCATAAACCCAGGAGCAGGAGGGGGGGACGAGCCGGGCCGGGAGGATAGGGAATAAGAGTAAAAGGGAGCAGAAAGGGGGAGAGGAGGTTGAGGAGGCAAAAACAGGAGATTGGGGGAAAAGGTTTGGCAGGGGAAGAGATTGATAGGAGAAGAAGAAAGAGAAGCGGAAGGGGTAAGAAGATGCTGAAGGTTTTTTTGCGAAGGCGCCATTTACCATCTGGGTAGGGGCAGATTGAGTAGTGTTGGAGGAGGCGAAAAGAAGGGAAACGGATACTACAAAAGTATGTGTTCGGAGAGACTTGGAGGGAAGTTGAGGTGCAAGTGAATTAGTCAGGAAGAACAGCCATCTAGTAAAGATGAGGTCAAGTGTATTGCCTGCCGTTGTGAGTATAGGGGGGGACGGTGAGAGGGGAGGTCAAAGAGGAGAGGAGTGGAAAGAAGGACCGGCAGAGAGAAATGAGTCAAAGGTATTCAAAGGTTTGTTGTTTCTTTCCATTTGCGAATAATCTCACCAACTGTTTGTCACCTTCTCACCAAGCGGCTTGGCCTACAATAGGGTCCCCTGAACATCCTGGAGAGCTCTTTGGTCTGGGTCCATGGTGAGAGATGATGAGTTTCTCTGGAATCTGATTTGATTGAATGCTTCTCAATGTGGACAGGGTCTTTGTATACAGGTAACAAAACTGAGATAGACGAGCACTCCCTTTAAGAGTGTGCTCCTAATCTCAGCTCTTTACCTGTAAAAAAAGACCCCGGGGAAGCCAGAACTTTCGGATTGAGGGGGGGGTTTAAAAATTTTTTAAAATTTTTTCCCCTCTTTAAAAAGCAAATAAAATTTATACTTTTTTGACAAAAGTTTTCTGGATTTTTTTTTTTTGTTATTCTGTCTATCACGGGCCCAAATAAACCTACCATTAAAATTAATCCCTGTTTCAGTCTTTTTTCGGGGAAAAATTTTTTAAAAAAATTCAGCAGGGGATCAAATATTTTTCCCCACTGTAAATTTTTAATAATAAAAATCCCGGCCAAATAACCTGTATTATATGTTAATTATAATAAAATTATTTTATATTTTGTTTTAATAATATAATATATATAAAATACCGGGCGATAACCTGTATTATATGTCAATAAAATTTTAATTATTTTATATATAATAAAACCTGTCGTAACCGTTTTATGTTAATAAAATTTAAAATATATATATTTTATTTTAAAATTCCCCTGTCAAATAACCTGTTTTTATATGTCTAATATAATATAAAATATACAGTGGGGAAAACCAAGTTTTGGGAACACGGGCCGGTTTTGCGGGTTTTTCCTCCCGGTCGGGGCCCGTGTTGTAGGTGAAAGTTTTGGGGAATCAAACGCAGGACGCGGGCGAAATTTTCCCAAAAAGGCCGTAATGGGGGCCCCAACACAGGAAAAGGGCAACTAAGCCCGACAGAAAAAACACGCACAAAGGGGCAAAAGGGTAAATGCGCACAAACAGGGCGACAAAATGTAACGGTGCACAAAACAGGGAAAAAAAGGGCTCCGGGCACAGGGGAAAGAAATCGCTCAACCAAAGCAAAACACAACACGACGGAAACAATCAAACACAACACTAGAAAAAACACAACGAAAAAATTATAGGCCACAAAATTCGAAAAACCAGAAACGGGTTGTGGAAAAAAACGGGAAAAAAAGAAAACGAACATGAAACATTTTAGCGGTAGCAGCAGAATTCGGGGGACGACAAACCCGCCGAAGCCTGCCCGAACAAGGGAGAGAGGCAGCCTGGGCCCAAAAACCGTGCCCGTCCCCCCCCCTTGACGCGCGGCCCCCCCAGAGTGCCCCGACTCTGGTCGGGGACGACCAGGAGGAGCGGCCCCAGGGGCGTGGACCCTTTCCGAGGGAAACCCGTAAGGGCGACGGGCCCAACACGTCTTTTCCCTCGGCACCCAGCACCGCTTGGACCCCTACCCCTCCCACTCCACCTAAAATACTGGAGACCCCCCCTCCCACGTCCGAAACCAAGTTGGATTTTCCCCGGAGTAAAGCCGGTGCCCCCTCGATTTCCCAAGGGGGGGGAGGGGTCTCCAAGAAACTTAAACTTCTTGGAGTGGGCCCGCACCCCCCCGGGCTGAGAAGGGGAAAAACAGGAACGAGGGGTTAATACACTTATACTCCCCCAGGTGCTTAATCTATAAAATACCCGTTAACCTTTCCCGGACCCCTTTAAAAGGGGGCCCCACAAACGCCCCACCCCCGTTTCCCACAGGGGCCAGGCGGGAGGGGGGAGGGGTTTTTGGGGAGAAAAAGCCAGACTCGGGTCACCAGGTTTTTTTAAAACCGGTTTCCTCACTGCGGTGGAGATCACGCCGCCTTCCGACGTCGGGGGGCCCCTGCAGGTGGAAAGGGGTGCAGAGGTTTTCCCAAGGTTTTTCCCCGAGCGCCCGCCCCCACTTTATTTCCCCCGCAGGAGCCCGTCTGGCTCTGCTGCCGGGTTGCCAGAACCGGTCGGTAACCTAAACCCCACATTGAAATGGGGGTAGGGTTAAATGGAGGAATGGCGTAGGGAAAAAAATTTGGGCCATCTAGGCCCAAGGGGAAAGTACCTTTAAAAACCTCCCCCCGGGCCCGGGCCCCGGCAGTTGGGTTTTATGGGAAAAAAACCCCACCCCCCATCGGGGTTTTCGGTTCCACCCTGCCCATTTCTCTCCCGGGTTTGGGAAAAACCCAGGGGGGAGGCTCCCCCCGAGAACCCCCCAAAGCCCCCAAAAAACGCTCTCCCGGGGCTTTTGGGGGGTGAATTGGGGGGCCCCGAACACCACAATGGGCCCCCGGGTACCCCCCTGTTTCCGGGGAAAAACATGGGTAAACAGTGCCTTTTGGGGGGAGTTTTCAGGGCCCTTTGGAAGACCCGGCATGGGGGGCAAAAGAAAGGGCCCTTTGAGAACCCGGGCCCCAACGGGCCAGGAGGGGTTTGTATTTCCCCTTGGGGAGGGGGGGGGGGAAGGTTGTTTTAAAGTCCCCCGAGAGGTTGGGGCCAAAGGCCCCTTGTGGAAAAGGGAAAGGGGTAGCAACTTTCCCAGGGAGAGGGCTAGGGCCTTAACTGGGCGCCCCACCCCAGAGGAGGAAAATTTTAAACCCCCACTCCCTTTCCAAAGGGGGCCAAACCCGTACTTGGGCCCAAGAAGTGCCCGTTTCCCCCCGAACCCGGATGTTTCCCGAGGGGGGTGCGTGTAGCCAACCAAAAATCCCATCCCCCAACCTCGAGGGGAAAGTACTTCCCACCCCCCCGGGGGACTGGGGGGGATAGGGTCGGGGCGGAACGCCCCCCCTCCCCCCAGCCTTCAGCATGACCCCCAACACCGGGCCCCAAACCCGACACGACTCAGGCAGTAGGGGTGGGCCCCGGACCTCTCCTCCCCGTCATACCGCCCAGGGGCATTTTGCCTTGCCATTCTGGACCCAGGGGGTACGTGATTTTTAAAAAAAACCTGGTCAAGAACATTTCTCCACTTGCCTGGGAGGGGTTTAGCCTCCTCGCCCCCCCCCGGGGGTTTTAATCCAGGTTACGGGGGGTCCGTTTAAAAAGAGGAAGGAAAGGGTGTTTGGGGCCCCCCCCCAAGCCAAAGTGCCTCCACACCTTCAGAAACCTTTTTACCAAAGGTAACAGCTCCTTTTCCCCCACGTCAAATTCCGCTCCGCCGGACTGAGTTCTTAGAATAAAAAGCAAAAGGGGGGGGGAATTTTGGTGGCGCCCCAAGGGCCGTTGTGAAAGAAAGGTCCTAACCGGGGCCCCCGACGCGCCCCCCTCTACCCTTTGGGAAAGGAAAAAAAAAAAAAAAGGGGGGATCCGGATGCGCCAGCACCCCGGGGCCGGGGGGGTAAACAGGGCCTTCAGCCCCCAAAAACCCCGTCCGCCCGGCCCCGACCATGGAAAAAGCCCAAAGGGGCCCCCCCTTTAACAGAGAGTGGATGGGGCTTTCCACCTGTCCAAAACCCCGGAAAACCTTGAGTTAATTTCAAACCCCCAAAAACTGCTTTTGCCCCCTCCTTCACAGTGGTTTGGGGGTTTTCCAATTACGCCCCGGCCGAAAACCCGGGGCAACCCCCCATCTTAAACCCCCCACACAGACAATGATTTAAACCCAAAAAAGGGGGAGAACCCCCCTCCCTGGGGGGAAAAAAAAAAAAGGGGGGGGGGGGGGGGGGGAAAAAAAAAAAAAGGGCACTTCCCCTTGCCTTCAAATACAGGTCTTTTCTTTCCCCCAGCCCCCGCAAAAACCCTGCGCCAACCACGGGCCACATGGCCCCGACAAGGGTAGGTTTAGTAACGAGAAAGTCTCAAAGTTTCACCACCCCCCCCTGCCCCCTTTATGTCCCGAAGAAACTCATCCCCCAAATGATTTTGGAAAAAATGATGGAAACGTTATCAACCCGTTTTGGCCTGACCAGATACTCGTAATGGCCCGAGGATGGGTTTTTAAAAGGTTTTTTTTTTTCCCTTCCCACCCTCCCCCGATGCGCAACCAAAATTCGCGCTCCCGAGATCTAATTTCATGGAAAAAAACGCGCCCCCTGCAAAGGGCCCCCGTCAGGGCCCCAATCCGCGGGAGTTGGGTAACTATACTTTTACCGTAATCTGATTGAGACCAAGGGGGGAAAGATGCCCAAAGGACGAAAAAACCCCCAATTTCCTTTTTTTTCACGGGAAAAAGAAAAAAAATCGAGGACGCGGGGGAAAATGGGGCGGCCGTATGTACCCCTTGGGCCAGCGTTCGTCTATGAAAACTCCATAGCTTTTTCTCCTCCCCGAGACAGGGGGAACCCCCCCAAAAGGCTCCCTGGGAGCGCAGCAAAATCCTGGAGGTTTATCGCCCCAATCCCCCTGCCCATGGGGTGGCAACCGCGTCGCCCTCGCCTTACTAAAAGCCCCAAAAGCCCAAAACCCCCTAATAAGGGGGGGAAGGCAAAAGCGGGCACCCCGGTTTGGGGCTCCCACCGGGAGGGTTTGCCCCTACGGGGGGGAAAAGCCCCCCAAAAATTTTACCCACCCCACGGGGCAGACCACTCCCTCAGGCCCCCTCCTGCCACGAAAACGGGGGTTTTTGGGTCCTCAACCCGGGCATCCCCCGCCCCCACCGGGGGAGGGAAAGGGGAGTCAATTTAGGAACAGGAAACATCTTGAAGATCCCCCTGCGAAAAATCCTAATGGCGCCGTTGACCTCCCCCCATTTTAAACCCGGACCCAACGGAAAAGACTATTTTGGGCCTAGTGAACGGGAAAAAAGGAACATCAACAGGAATGAGGGGGGAAACCCTTAAAAGCTTTAAAAAAAATTTTTTTTCAATAAAATTCCCCGGCCCCGGGCCGAAAAATTTCCAGCGCCCCCTTTTGTGGGAATGAAGGTGCACCTGTGGGAAAAAAGTAAGGGGAATTCAAAAAGGGGGGGAAAAGTGAAGCTTGGGTGATGGGGGGGGGCCTATAAAAAGGGGGGAACCCCCCAAAATGGGGGAACCCGTCGTATTCCCCCCCTAGGAGGCCAACCCCCCGCACCTAAACCCCCGGTTTTTGGGCCTCCCGACCCCAGGGGGTGCAGGGGATGGACCCCCTAGCCCCGCCGAACCCCTCCTTCCTAGGGCCCCGCGCCCCCGGGGCTCCCCTAGGACACGGCTCGGAGGGCGCTGGGGGTGGGAAAGGAAGGGGCCCTCCGCCGGAAGTCCGCGGGTACCAGCAGGGTATCCCGCCCCGAGGCATATCAACCAGCTGGGCCCAAAAATGAGGTAGGGTCCCACAAGCCCGGGTCCCCCACGGACGTCTTGTGGGACCCCGGTTTTAGATCGATGGGGCCCGACCTTCCCCCCCGCATCGGCCGCTAGAGTACGGAATTCCCAGCGCGGGAAATTCCGGGGGACTTTCCCCCCCCTGACGGGGGGGAAGAACCCGACGCTCCCCCGCCGCTTTCCCCCCCGGGGGATGGTCCCAACACCGCCTGAAGGGCGGGGGAAAAACTCGGTGGGACGTAATTCCCTGGCGGCGATATTCCTCCCCTCCGCGTTGGCCCCCTCCAAAAGGGGTTTTCCCGGGCCCGGCAGGAGATCAGGGGGGACACGCCCTCATGGGCCCGGAAGGGGCCGGGTTTCATGGGGGCCCGGTATTTGCTCTAAACCCCGGAGCAGGAAAACCATGGGCAACCCCGGCCCCGGGGCCCCTCGAGGCCCCCGGGGAATAGTCGGGCCCCCTCGAGGTTTTGGCGTGGAATGGGGGGGGGCTGGCCGATGGGTGCTGGGAGGGGGGGGCGGCGCGGGGGAGGCGAACCCCCGCCTCGGAGGGGAATCAACTCCGCAAGGGGGGGGGGGTCCCCATTGCAGGAGCTGCTCTTGTGGTCCCCAAACCCGGGCTTCCAAACTTTTGGGCGGGTTGGGGCCCCGTGATTTCCCTTTGGGGGTGTTTGATTTTGTCAGGGCGTGTGTAGGGGGGAGTGTAGGAATCAAAAGCAGGGGCAGACGGGAAAGTTCCAAAAGGGTGTAATAAATGGCCCAAAAACCCGGGCAACAGGACAAAATAAAACCCGACAGCCCAAAAAACCCCCGCCGAAGGGAAAAAAAAGGGAAATGGCACTAACAGGTGCGACAAAATGTAAAAGGTGCAAAACACAGGTGCAAATAAGTCCCAGCACATTTTGGGGAAATACGCTTTAAACCCAGCAAAAACACAACACTGACGGAAACAATCACACACAACACTAGCAAACACAAAGAGAAAAACTTATAGGACACTAATTACGTCCAAAACAGAAAACCCCCACAAAAAAGTGCTGTGGAAACAAACAGACAAAAGAACGAACATGCAAACATGAGCGGTTCAGCAGCTAGAATCCGGAGACGTACTAACGCCGAAAGCCCTGCCCGAACAAGGAGAGAGGAGCCCGGCCTGAAAACGTGACACCTAACTACAAAGCATGTAGAGGGTCTGTAATATTAATCAAGGTACACTTTAACTGTGGAGGAGGAATCTTAAAACAAAAATCCAGAAAATCACAGTGTATGATTTTTAGTAATTAATTAGCATTTTATTGCAAGTAAACAATATTTGAACATCAGAAAAGCAGAGAATTAATATTTGGTACAGAAACCTTGTTTGCAATTACAGAGAATCACAAGTTTCCTGTAGGTCCTTGACCAGGTTTGAACCACACTTGCAGCAGGGATTTTGGCCACACTCCTCCATACAGAAACCTTCTCCAAGATCCTTCAGGTGTCGGGGCTGTCGCTGGGGCAAATACGGACTTTCAGCTCCCTCCAACGATTTTCTATTGGGTTCAGGTCTGGAGGACTGGCCTAGGCCACTCCAGGACCTTGAGATGATGCTTCTACTGAGCCAATCATTAGTTGCCTGGCTGTGCCTTGTTTCGGGTCGTTTGTTCATGCTTGGAAGAGACCCATGCCACGACCGATCTTCAATAGCTCTTACTGAGGGAATGAGGTTATTGGCCAAGATCTCGAGATACCATGGCACCATCCATCCCTCCCTCAACAATACGGTTGCAGTCGTCCTGTTTCCCTTTGCAAAGAAAAAGCATCCCCAAAAGAAATGATGTTTCCACCTCCATGTTTTTACTTCACGGTTGGGATGTCTGTTCTTGGGGTTGTACTCATCCTTCTTCTTCTCCAAAAACATCGGCGACGAAGTTGGAGTTTAGACCAAAAACCCAAAAGAAGCTCTATTTTGTTATAATACAGGTTATCGACAGGTATTATATATATATATATATATATTATATTATAGACATATAATACAGGTTATCGACAGGTATTATATATATATATATATATATATTATATTAGACATATAATACAGGTTATCGACAGGTATTATTATATATATATATATATTATATTAGACATATAATACAGGTTATCGACAGGTATTATATATATATATATATTATATTAGACATATAATACAGGTTATCGACAGGTTATTAATATATATATATTATAATTATATTAGACATATAATACAGGTTATCGACAGGTATTATTATATATAAATATATATTATATTAGACATATTCACCTAAAATGTAAGCAAAGATAATGAAGCGGTTTGGCCACTGAGAGGTGATCAGGCTCTTCCCATTGGCCACTGAGAGGTGATCAGGCTCCTCCCATTGGCCACTTCATGCATTAGGAACTGAGAGGTGATCAGGCTCTTCCCATTGGCCATTTCATGCATTAGGAACTGAGAGGTGATCAGGCTCTTCCCATTGGCCACTTCATGCATTAGGAACTGAGAGGTGATCAGGCTCTTCCCATTGGCCATTTCATGCATTAGGAACTGAGAGGTGATCAGGCTCTTCCCATTGGCCACTTCATGCATCAGGAACTGAGAGGTGATCAGGCTCTTCCCATTGGCCACTTCATGCATCAGGAACTGAGAGGTGATCAGGCTCTTCCCATTGGCCACTTCATGCATCAGGAACTGAGAGGTGATCAGGCTCTTCCCATTGGCCACTTCATGCATCAGGAACTGAGAGGTGATCAGGCTCTTCCCATTGGCCACTTCATGCATCAGGAACTGAGAGGTGATCAGGCTCTTCCCATTGTGGCTCAGCTTCAGGGCATGAGCAGAGATGTAGTAGAGGATGTTAAACAGTGTGTAGTCCGTGTCGAATGCCACCAGGTCGTGGAACCCGTTCTCCCTGCACAGAGATATCACCTCCATACTCTGGAACACCTGGAGACATGACATAAGACACTGACTGTACAAAACATTATGAACACCTGATCTTCCCCTGACATGGACTGACCAGGTGAATCCAGGTGAAAGCTGTGATCCCTTGTTGATGTCACTTGTTAAATCCACTTCAATCAGTGTAGATGAAGGGGAGGAGACAGGTTAAAGAAGGATTTTTAAGCTTTGAGACAATTGAGACATGGATTGTGTATGTGTGCCATTCAGAGGGTGAATGGGCAAGACAACAGATTGAAGAGCCTTTGAACGGGGTATGGTAGTAGGTGCCAGGAGGACAGCCAATCACAGAGGCACCCTTTAGTAGCGCTGCATGGGTGTGATTTCCACCTCACTGAACAGGATACCAATGAAACTCCTGTTATGGACTGTCTCACCTAACATTGATTGAGACGCTGCACTAAACTTGTGTATATTTGATGGGTCGGGTGGAGTACATTTTCACATTTTAGTCATTTAGCAGACGCTCTTATCCAGAGCGACTTACAGTTAGTGAGTGCATACATTTTTTCATACTGGCCCCCCTGTGGTAATCGAACCCACAACCCTGGCGTTGCAAGCGCCATGCTCTACCAACTGAGCTACAGGAGGCATCATATTCTCTATTCAGTGTCAACCTCAAAGTGAACTCATGTTGATTCTTTGCACTTTCACTGGCCATGATGAAATACATGTCTAACTACTACTTTTCTATACAGCCCTCCTTGATGAATAACTGAATGCCTGAGAAAAATGGAGACTGCAGTAAGATGAATGCATATTTTATCTAGTTGTTTTACTGATTGGATAGTACTTGGGTGTCCACTGTGATCGTTATGAAAGTGACATTTTAATTCCTGGGTTTTTAGCTAGTTAGGTCAAGTCGTGCAAAATGTCTATCTGATATTGCATCAACTTTCGGTAAATTCACAGATTGCAATGTTAAACATGATGTGTTTGTGTCGAGGACATTTTTTGGAAAACCCTTATCCAAGTTCTCAATTGACAGTTTTTCACTTGCCTGGTTAGTTAGCATGGCTAGCCATCCATCACAATCATCAAAGTTCAGTAAAGCAAGGTTACCTAGATTGTGGACAAGTTCAGAGAAGTCTTGGTAGCTGCTAACTTAGTTGTTGACAGCTCGGTAGTTAGCCAGATGACAACCATAACAATCACTAGTTAGCATGCTAAACTAGTCAGCCAGCTAGCTAGCTATACTGGAGGAAAAGTACTGAGCGGCCGGCTAGCTAACTTAAGCCGATGTGGAACCTGAGTAGGGCCAGCCTACCGGGGGGAGTAACCAGACCATCGGTGGAGGTGTCCCTTTATTCTGGATGTGGCTGATAATCTGCTGCGCCGTCTGTGTCTCGTTCACCTGTCGCTTGATGTGACGTTGGCCTTTCTTCATGGCATCATTGAAGCAAACCAGTAGCTCAATGTTGCCGTTGAAGCAGGCCTTGGTTCCTCTGCCCACCGCTCACCCAGTCGGTGTAGAAGCCCCCATAGAGCCGGTGGAGGCAGGTCTCCAGCAGCCGTAGCGGGCTCTGGGGTGGTCTCTGTCTGCCTCCTCCGACGAGACTGCCCCGGGCTAGCTTCTGGAGCCACCGGTATCAAGGCAGTAGGGCAGTGCTTTTCTATGTATTCATGGAAACCTTGCACACCCATGATGACAGTCTTACAAAAGATTGATTGCAACTAAAAACAGGTTTAAAAAGCAATTAAAATAAAAGAGGGGTGGTTTCAATTACTGTAGCTAGTTAGCTTCTCTCCCTGTGACAGTAAAAAAACAATTGTATGTCTATTGCAGTTGCTGCAATAGTTGAATCCAAAATAAACTAAATCGGCTTGCTACTGATGCTGTTTTTGTTGAGCTCTTTTTTGTTTCATGGCCTGCCGCTGCCATGTGCCTTCTCACAGAGCCATGCCTGGATGTATGTCGGTCTGTTGGCACAGAGAGATGCCACGTTCACATGCTAGTTGGAATTACGAAACTCTGACATTTCCGACTGGCTAACTGGTTGTAGTTACACCAGTCAGCCAGTCGGAAATGTCTGAGTTTCCTAGTTCTGACTAGTACCTGATAGCGCCAAGAAGCACAGTGATGCAAGGGCACGTACCACTGTGCCCCGGAGGGAGAGGAGAAGTCAGTGACCATGTTCGAAAGCATCAAAACCGTGATGTATCATGGGTAAATTGTGACTGACTGATCTACAAATAATAATAATTAGTCGTTATTTATGATGCAAGGTGATTTGTAGATCTGGCAGTCGCCTGCACTGGCTGCGTTTCAAACATTTAAAGACACACCCTCCTCCACTTACCCTCGCCTTATGCCCCTGGGGGAATCCCCGCGGCCATCTTTGTCGTCGGTCCAAATAATTAGCCAAGCAAGGGAAGTTGGCAACGTTAGCCCCTCAGCCCTCGTTTTTGATCGAGTTTGCGAGTGTACAATTATGTTCACTCCGGGGCCTGAAACGCCCCATAATTCAATTCGCGATGATTGTACACCTGCTAAGGAAAGTCAGCCAACACTTAAAACCAACATTAACATGGAGAAGTCAACATACAAGTGTAAGTAAAGACTAATGTGACCGAGTGGCGCATTGGTCTAAGTGCCACTAGAGATCCTGGTTCGCATCCAGGCTCTGTCGTAGCCGGCCGCGACCGGAAGACCCATGGGGCGGCGCACAATTGGCCCAGGGTAGGGGAGGGAATGGCCGGCAGGGATGTAGCTCAGTTGGTAGAACATGGCGTTTGCAACGCCAGAGTTGTGGGTTCGATTCCCACGGGCGGCCAGTATTAAAAATGTATGCACTCACTAACTGTAAGTCGCTCTGGATAAGAGCGTCTGCTAAATGGCTGTAATGTAAATAAGTTAGAAATGGTGCTACTAATGCACGACGGCTCAAACATGTATCATAAAATAAATGTTGTTTTTGTTTGGTTAGCTTTTGGAAACGTTAGCTTGCGCATACACCTTTCCCTAACATCACACTTACACAATTTTCAATTTACCTGATATAGTCGGATGTCTGTAGATGCGTTGTCTTCTAGCCAAGATATGAAATGCAATAATAATTGACTGTAGCGCATATAAACCACACACAACAGCTACCGGTGGTTCCATGATGACTGAAAACTGTGGGATGATTGCAAGAAGCCCAAACAGATATAATGTTTGACTAAAACATAATAATTTCAAACCTTGCTTACATTTGTGTACAATCACACCAAGACAGTCATGAAGAGGGCACGACAAAGCATATTCCCCCTCAGCAGACTGAAAAGATTTGGCATGGCTCCTCAGATCCTCAAAAAGTTCTACATCTGCACCATCGAGAGCATCCTGACTGGTTGCATCACCGCCTGGTATGGCAACTGCTCGGCACTACAGAGGGTAGTGCGTACAGCCCAGTACATCACTGGGGCCAAGCCTCCTGCCATCCAAGACCTCTATACCAGGCGGTGTCAAAGGAAGGCCCTAAAAATGATCAAAGACTCCAGCCACCCTAGTCATAGACTGTTCTCTCTGCTACCGCACGGAAAGCGGTACCGGAGCACCAAGCCTAGGTCCGAAAGGCTTCTTAACAGCTTCTACCCCGAACCTATAAGACTCCTGAACAGCTACTCATGCCTACCCGGACTATTTGCATTGCCCCCCCACCCCATCCTTTTACGCTGCTGCTACTGTTTATTATTTATGCATAGTCACTTTAACTCTACCCACATGTAAATATGACCTCAATTACCTTGACTAACCAGTGCCCCTCACATTGACTGTGTACCGGTACACCCCTGTATATAGCCTCCATACTGTTATTTTATTTGACTGCTGCTCTTTAATTATTTGCTTTTTTTTTTTTTTTATTCTTCTAAACTGCATTGTTGGTTAAGGGCTTGTAAGTAAGCATTTCACTGTAAGTCTTAGCCAACTCTCTTGCTATCTCTCTCAGAATGACCTTCTTGATCCAAAACCAGTCAGGTTTCAAGACTGGTCATTCAACTGAGACTGCTCTTCTCTGTGTCACGGAGGCTCTCCGCACTGCTAAAGCTAACTCTCTCTCCTCTGCTCTTGTCCTTCTAGACCTGTCTGCTGCCTTTGATACTGTGAACCATCAGATCCTCCTCTCCACCCTCTCCGAGCTGGGCATCTCCGGTGCGGCTCACTCTTGGATTGCGTCCTACCTGACCGGTCACTCCTACCAAGTGGCGTGGCGAGAAGCTGTCTCCGCACCACGTCTCTCACCACTGGTGTCCCCCAGGGCTCAGTTCTAGGCCCTCTCCTATTCTCGCTATACACCAAGTCACTTGGCTCTGTCATATCCTCACATGGCCTCTCTCACTATCATTGCTATGCTGACGACACACAACTAATCTTCTCCTTTCCCCTTCTTCTGATAACCAGGTGGCGAATCGCATCTCTGGCATGTCTGGCAGACATATCAGTATGGATGACGGATCACCACCTCAAGCTGAACCTTGGCAAGACGGAGCTGCTCTTCCTCCCCGGGGAAGGACTGCCTGTTCCATGATCTCGCCATCACGGTTGACAACTCCGTTGTGTCCTCCTCCCAGAGTGCGAAGAGCCTTGGCGTGACCCTAGACAACACCCTGTCGTTCTCCGCTAACATCAAGGCGGTGACCCGATCCTGTAGGTTCATGCTCTACAACATTCGGAGAGTACGACCCTGCCTTACACAGGAAGCGGCACAGGTCCTAATCCAGGCACTTGTCATCTCCCGTCTGGATTACTGCAACTCGCTGTTGGCTGGGCTCCCTGCCTGTGCCATTAAACCCCTACAACTCATCCAGAATTCCGCAGCCCGTCTGGTGTTCAACCTTCCCAAGTTCTCTCACGTCACCCCGCTACTCCGCACACTCCACTGGCTTCCAGTTGAAGCTCGCATCTGCTACAAGACCATGGTGCTTGCCTACGGAGCTGTGAGGGGAACGTTCATCCACCTCTGGCCTGCTGGCTCCCCTACCTCTGTGGAAGCATAGTTCCCGCTCAGCCCAGTCAAAACTGTTCGCTGCTCTGGCACCCCAATGGTGGAACAAGCTCCCTCACGACGCCAGGACAGCGGAGTCACTCACCACCTTCCGGAGACATTTGAAACCCCACCTCTTTAAGGAATACCTGGGATAGGATAAAGTAATCCTTCTACCCCCCCCCCCCTTACTCCAACCTCCCCCCCCCAAAAAAAAAACATTGTAAAGTGGTTATCCCACTGGCTATAAGGTGAATGCACCTATTTGTAAGTCGCTCTGGATAAGAGCGTCTGCTAAATGACGTAAATGTAAATGTCTACACCTGTTGTATTCAGCGCATGTGGCAAATAAAAATTGACTTGAATCACGTGTCTCTATTATGTGTTGGCATACTTGAACAGATTTCTTAAATTAAAATCACTTGGAGCTGATTTCCTGGTGTTTTTACAGTCTAATGTCCAACAATTAATAGTTTATTTTTTTTTGCTCAGAAAACCTGGGGGGCCAAATTCGGCCCGCCAGTTGGGGTACCCTGCTATAGAACAATGTTTCATAACTTTATACTATAAAAATGTTTCATAGTTTTGTAGTAGAACAAAGTTTCACAACTTTACACTACATTTTTTCCATAACCTTACACTAGAACAATGTTTCAACACTGAAGCATGCATGAGAGCACCAGCTGTTCCGGACGACTGCGTGATCACACTCTCCGTAGCCGATGTGAGCAAGACCTTTAAACAGGTGAACATTCACAAGGTCGTGGGGCCAGACGGATTACCAACTGGCAAGTGTATTAACTGATATTTCCAACCTCTCCCTGACCGAGTCTGTGATACCTACATTTCAAGCAGACCACCATAGTCCCTGTGCCCAAGAAAGCGAAGGTAACCTGCCTAAATGACTAATGACTCGTAGCACTCACGTCTGTTGCCATGAAGTGCTCACATCAACACCATTATCCCAGAAACCCTAGACCCACTCCAATTCGCATACCGCCCCAACAGATCCACAGATGATGCAATCTCAATTGCAATCCATACTGCCCTTTCACACCTGGACAAAAGGAACACATATGTGAGAATGCTGTTCATTGACTACAGCTCAGCATTCAACACCATTGTGCCCATAAAGCTCATCACTAAGCTAAGGACCCTGGACTAAACACCTCCCTCTGCAACTGGATCCTGGACTTCCTGATGGGCCGCCCCCAGGTGGTAAGGGTAGGCAACAACACATCTGCCACATTGATCCTCAACACTGGGGCCCCTCAGGGGTGCGTGCTCAGTCCCCTCCTGTACTCCCTGTTCACCCATGACTGCATGGCCAGGCACGACTCCAACACCATCATTAAGTTTGCCGACGACACAACAGTGGTAGGCCTGATCAGTCTATAAGATTTTCAAGACTCATTTCATTTCATTTTAAGTCAAAGAACTGACAGGAGAACTTGTTTTCTTCAATGTTTTAATAGAAATGTGTAATATCAGATAGATAAAGACAAAATAAGGGGGAAAAGTGGACAACTTCAAAGTTGTTTTATCAAAAGATCAAAGAAACATTAAATGAGCATGTTGGTCACTGTCTTCAAAATATCTAGAAGCATCGTTAATGATTACATTTCCCAACAACGCTGTTCATTTAATCAGACAGCCAATCAGCTGTGTTGTTCTCTACCAACATGGATAAGACTCAACATACACCAACACCACTGAAATACAGTCCAAGATGGTGCTTGGTGCTCCAAACTCAAAGACACGGTTTGTTGTAACGTCTGAGGCTGCAGGACCCTGATGGTGACAGATGTTTGGCCGTGGAGATTCCAGACCCAGTGATGAGGGTTTGGTCTGGGCTCTGTGGTAGTGTGCTGGTAGAAAGGTCAGTCAGAACAGAACAGAGGGGTCTCAGTCGGTGGTAGTACGTCTGTACCAGAAGCGGGCCCTGAAGTCATCGCTACAGGTCATGAACCCTGGGTTGGTGGGGGAGTGGACGATACAGCGGACAATGTTGTTGTGACCCAGGGACAGAAGGTTCTTCCTCTCTGCAGATCGGGAGTCCCAGCAGCAGAGAGAGATGGTCCTCTCATCAGGCAACAGAACATAGTCCTCTGTGTGGTTGAAGACACCCTGGGTACGATGCATCTGACGACCACTCAGACCAGCACCTGACGGGGGAGGAAACACGGACAAGTTATGGGAAAGAATGATTCCACATCAGAGTAACATTATCCTAACTCAACCAACACCATCCCAGACCTCCTCACCCCCTCTCGGTCTATTCCCCAAGAACACACTAATGTTAGGAGGAGATAGGGTTAAGGTTTAATGTCTATGGTAAGGGGTTAGGGAGGTACCTGTGTATTTGACGAGGGGGCGCCCGGTGGAGATCTCCCAGAGTTTGGCGACAGAGTCTTTCCCGGTGGAGAGGACGTACTTGGAGTTCTTAGAGAAGACAGCGGAGCAGACCTCCGCCCCGTCATGAGCCTTATCAAACGTCATCACACAGCGGTTAGACACGCCGTCCCACAGCTTGATACTGCCGTCCTTACTGCACGACACGTAGCTGGAATAACAGAATAATCAGAGGGTTAGGGTCAGAGCTGGAATAACAGAACGTAGGGTGAGCTGGAATAACAGAATAATCAGAGGGTTAGGGTCAGAGCTGGAATAACAGAATAATCAGAGGGTTAGGGTCAGAGCTGGAATAACAGAATAATCAGAGAGTTAGGGTCAGAGCTGGAATAACAGAGCAGAGGGTTGGGTAAGGGTCAGAGCTGGAATAACAGAATAATCAGAGGGTTAGGGTCAGGGTCAGAGCTGGAATAACAGAATAATCAGAGGGTTAGGGTCAGAGCTGGAATAACAGAATAATCAGAGGGTTAGGGTCAGAGCTGGAATAACAGAATAATCAGAGGGTTAGGGTCAGAGCTGGAATAACAGAATATCAGAGGGTCAGAGGGAAATTAATCAGAGGGGGTCAGGGGTCAGAGCTGGAATAACAGAATAATCAGAGGGTTAGGGTCAGAGCTGGAATAACAGAATAATCAGAGGGTTAGGGTCAGAGCTGGAATAACAGAATAATCAGAGGGTTAGGGTCAGAGCTGGAATAACAGAATAATCAGAGGGTTAGGGTCAGAGCTGGAATAACAGAATAATCAGAGGGTTAGGGTCAGGGTCAGAGCTGGAATAACAGAATAATCAGAGGGTTAGGGTCAGGGTCAGAGCTGGAATAACAGAATAATCAGAGGGTTAGGGTTAGGGGTCAGAGCTGGAATAACAGAATAATCAGAGGGTTAGGGCAGGGTCAGAGCTGGAATAACAGAATAATCAGAGGGTTTAGGGTTCAGGGGTCAGAGCTGGAATAACAGAATAATCAGAGGGTTAGGGTTAGCGTCAGAGCTGGAATAACAGAATAATCAGAGGGTTAGGGTCAGGGGTCAGAGCTGGGAAATAACATTAATAATCAGAGGGTTAGGGTCAGAGCTGGAATAACAGAATAATCAGAGGGTTAGGGTTAGGGTCAGAGCTGGAATAACAGAATAATCAGAGGGTTAGGGTTAGGGTCAGGGGTCAGAGCTGGAATAACAGAATAATCAGAGGGTTAGGGTTAGGGTTAGAGCTGGAATAACAGAATAATCAGAGGGTTAGGAGTCAGAGCGGAATAACAGAATAATCAGAGGGTTAAGGGGTAGGGTCAGAGCTGGAATAACAGAATAATCAGAGGGTTAGGGTTAGGGGTCAGAGCTGGAATAACAGAATAATCAGAGGGTTAGGGTCAAGGGTCAGGGTTGGAGCTGGAGACACAGAATAATCATACTACACATCATATAGACATTTACATTTTAGTCATTTAGCAGACGCTCTTATCCAGAGCGACTTACAGTTAGTGAGTGCATACATTATTTTTTTATTTTTCATTACTGGCCCCCCGTGGGAATCGAACCAACAACCCTGGCGTTGCAAACGCCATGCTCTACAACTGAGCTACATCCCTGCCGGCCATTCCCTCCCCTACCCTGGACGACGCTGGGCCAATTGTGCGCCGCCCCATGGGTCCTCCCGGTCGCGGTCCGGCTACGACAGAGCCTGGATTCGAACAGGAACTCTAGTGGCACAGCCTAGCACTGCGATGCAGTGCCTTAGATCACATGCGCCACTCGGGAGATATAGCTTCTGATAAAAATAAAACAGGAAAATTGAATTCATGAGAAAAATAAAAGGAATCAAAACATGCAGAAACAACTTCTTTCTAAGGCAGGGATGTAAGAGATTTCAAGCTACCGGGGACTGGGTCAGGGGACCTAAGGACGGGCCAGCAGGGGTCAGGGGACCTAAGGACTGGGCCAGTCAGGGGACCTAAGGACTGGGCCAGTCAGGGGACCTAAGGAGGGCCAATCA
>JAGTTL010000532.1:21244-39403 GCA_036851935.1 Coregonus suidteri | reverse complement strand
CATTTTAGAGAGGTCTGATTTCTCCACGTAACCCTTATTATAAATAACGTTCACTCCCTAAATGCTTCAAAATTCACAAAAAGCTGATGAAGATTATCTCATAGAACAAAACGTTTAAGATCTGTGTTTCCCACAGACTTTCTTTTCGGCTTTTATCCCAAAACACCCTACAAAGCACCATTTATTTCCACATAGGCTTTGTCCAACGAACCATGGCGGAGTTTCTAAAAACCTTTTTTTGCTTTGTCATTATGGGGTATTGTGTGTAGATTGATGAGGGAAAAAACCAATTTAATCAAATTTAGAATAAGGCAGTAACGTAACAAAATGTGGAAAAAGTCAAGGGGTCTGAATGCTTTCCGAAGGCACCGTACATGTCAGCAGGGATGGAAATTAAGCTCGCCCGAGGCTAGTACTTTTCAGACTGGGCTAGTGGGCAATGTGCCAAACTAACCTGACACAACAGTGAAATGTTGCCTTTACAAACATCACATCCCACAGGTTTAGGACCTGAATGTTCCCCGGGCTGGTAGAAATCATGGTCTACTGGCCAGTGCTCAAAATCCTTATGTTCCATCCCTGCATATCAGTTCCTTTCAGATCCTGTCCTGATCATCTAGTTGAGCATTCCAGATAATTCCTCCGTCCAGATGGGCGAACCGGAAACCCAGTGACAACACTTGGGTCTGCAGGTGCCATTTTCCGGTGGGAAAGAGAAATGATGTTGACTGTTGATTGGGAAACCAGAACAAACAATGTGGAATGAGGATTGGGTGTTGAGGAACCACTTGTCACATTGTCCAAGGTGGATTTGTGTTATAATAAAGAATGCGTTTTCTGTCCAGATAAAGATGTTGATACAGTCTCTCCCTCCCTCCCTCTCTCTCTCCCTCTCTCTCTCTCTCTCTCCCTCTCTCTCTCTCTCTCTCTCTCTCTCTCTCGCTCCCTCTCGCCTCTCTCTCTCTCTCTCTCTCTCTCTCTCTCTCTCTCTCTCTCTCGTTAAGCAGTCCAGATGATTTTCATAGGGTGTGACCTATCCAACTCTACTTACTTCTTATTTGGAGTTCAACGGTAACATTGAAGTTCCAGGCACGAGGGATGATGCCAGATGCTGGGATAGAAGGTAGCCCTTTTCTTTGATGCTGCTTTGCTTTGATGTTGGCAGTTAATTTAAATATAGTCAGTTAATCATTCAACTTAAACTGGCTGGCTAGTTAGCTTACAAACAAACATACTGTGCAGATATATCTACAAATTCACCTGGCTAAATTATAGTTTGAGGAGGAGTGACATAACACTGTGCTGTTACATGTGTATATGGCCTTGTTTAACAGCAAAATGAGCTAAACTGAAACATCTGCTAACTACTTTAATCATTTCATTATTGCAAATGCTCAGGCAGCTGCCATTTTCCATTGGGAAAGAAAAATGGCTCTGCATTTACCAGAAAAGGAAGCTCCACACAACAAAGGGGGTGGCTTCCTCCACTCGAATTCCACATCCATACAGCTGATATTGTGAACTGCGAAAATAGCCAATGCTGCCGCATGGCTACACTTATGAGCTCCACGGTTGCATTCACATGTGGTAGATAGTATAGCCTGGTCACCTATAGAGACCTGCCAAGAAGAAGTATTTTAAGTGCCACGTGCCTTTCAACGTATGACTTTGAACACCTTGAACTACATTTGTTGTAAGAAATGTGCTATATAAATCAAGTTTGATTTAATTGATGACATTGCAGCTCTAGAATATTTAATAAACTGTAATTTTCACATGAGGACAAGTGCAGTTTTTCCATAAACTTTTAATTGATAACTTGAGATTTTATCACTTGACATACTGTATCAATCATACAGTGGGAAGGATCCTACAAATCAAGACTGTGTGAATGCATGTACCTACCACTCTGAACAAATAAATACTGTGCCTTTGAATATTTGTCTCCAGTCATGCAACTACAAAACAGACTTGATGTCTAAACAAAACAGTCCGGGTAGCCATGATTAGTTGTTCAGGAGTCTTATGGCTTGGGGGTAGAAGCTGTTAAGAAGCCTTTTGGACCTAGACTTGGCGCTCCGGTACTGCTTGCCGTGCGGTAGCAGGGAGAACAGTCTATGACAATTTTTAGAGCCAAACTCTGACACCGCCTGGTATAGAGGTCCTGGATGGCAGGAAGCTTGGCCCCAGTGATGTACTGGGCCTTACGCACTACCCTCTGTAGTGCCTTGCGGTCGGAGGCCGAGCAGTTGCCATACCAGGCGGTGATGCAACCAGTCAGGATGCTCTCGATGGTGCAGCTGTATAACTTTTTGAGGGTTTGAGGAAATTGAGTAAATTGAGGCAAATATATTGATAAAAATCACCTTGTCCAAGAGAGAATTACACAGTTATCAAAATGTCACGGCAAGTTAAGCCTACACCAAACACATACTTTGTTTGAAGTTTTTGTAAAATTCACTATGTGAAAAATTTATGGTACAAAAACGATTGGAACCATTTCTGTGTTTGACCACTAGGTTTTATGGGTACTTTGAGGTATCCACTGAAATCCCTGCTCAGCTTGTAGGCGATGTCATGGCGACATTGGCTAGCTAAGCTCATGCGCAGAAATCTCGCGCCGAACTGCGCATGTGCAGGCCATCAAATCAAAGGCACGCCTTCGATATAAAGTTGTTTTTGATGAAAATGAAAATGTGTCAGTTTGTCACTTTCACGAGGTTGAAGTAACAACATGTTCAACTACTTCAGACATTGGCTCTAATCTAGGTTGTGCCTTTAGATTTCGAGAAAATTAACAACTAAGGAAGAATGTTTCACTTCTCTCATTGACTTCTCTAACCCCAAACTCCGGCCTGGTCTACTTGGTCTGCTTCACAATTGTTCCCGGAAGTCTTGCGATGTTGCGCCTCTGGGTTTAGAAACTCTGTGTTGATTAGCTCTATAGTTGCCCAACGTCGCCATGACATCGCCTACAAGAGTGATCGGGGATTTCTATTGGCGAAGCAGTTTCTACATATCTTCACACTAAATCATCCTTGCCTTACTCGTTTTAAAATTTCAATTTCAATGTGGTGACGTCAGAGTTGGGACGTCCCAAG
Source organism: Coregonus suidteri (assembly GCA_036851935.1). Taxonomy (NCBI): domain Eukaryota; kingdom Metazoa; phylum Chordata; class Actinopteri; order Salmoniformes; family Salmonidae; genus Coregonus; species Coregonus suidteri. Next base: position 36,302 of record JAGTTL010000532.1, on the reverse strand, counting down.
GATCCCATTTAGATTTTTCCATGACGTTCGACCAAATCCGGAAATAGCAGACAGCTGAAGCAACTCGTTATTCTTTGAGCTGCTATCGTGCAACCAGGTGGACGAAGACTTCCTTTTCTTGTACTTCGAGCATCAAGGTAAAATATATTTTTTATGTTATTTGTTTAGAAAATCTCCAACACAATACTGTTTTGTTATTATTGGTGTTGGCTAAGTAATTGTGCTGCTGTGATAGGAGCAGACAGAGTAGCCTAGAGCAGGACTATCATTCATTGGGGTCTGTGTTATTCTCTCTCACCGTTGTGTATGAAAAGCATTGCATTGCCTGCAGTAGTCCAGAACATTGCAAAAATATAAGCATTTTGTTTAATGTAATATGGCTACACATTTTAGTGTGTATCTGTTTTTAGTGTTCATTTAAGTGCATCTATAACTTCCTTCCTCTAAATTAATTAAACACCTTGACCTAATTCGTAGGGTCTTTTTATTTTGCTCCATGAACGAAACTTATATTTGGAAACACCTGCTTTCAATATACTTTATATCCCTCATTTACTCGTGTTTCCATTATTTTGGCATTTACCTGTATGTAGCATATCACGTTTGTGTGCAGACGCTGCTTCATCTTGATGACAGAGCATTCGTCATAGTGCAGTGTAGCCTAATTACAAGATTGCCTGATGACTGGGTTTATGATTTAAATGGAGATTATGTGATAAGCATTCATATTGAATATGAAGATCAAGAATTTCCGTCCCATCTTAACCCCCTTCCATGCCTCTGCAGTCTCATACCTTGAAAGTGGAAGTGGAAATGTTCAGAAAGTTAGTGTAATAATGTCATGTGGTATGTTGACATGATGTTGAGTGCAACATCTGCTGTACACATATCACACACTTAATCTCAGTGCTCTGTATGTAGGCTATAGTGATATAATTTATAATAACCTACTTTACCCCCAAAATTATACAGATCTGAGATGTATTCTACAGAGACCCATAATGGAGTGTTATTATAAGTTAGTAGCACAACTCAACAACCATATTCCTTTCACTTAGGTATGGCGCTGTGATAGCGTAGCCTAAAGAGAGGGACACTGTGGTCCATCGTATGATGTTACCTCCATGGTTCACCAGAGGGTAAACAGGCTTTGCCAGCATGGCGCTTGTATGGGGCAAACACACCACTGCCTGTCCATTGTAGGAACAGATGCTGTAAATAAAGGAATTCTCTCTGTGCTTTGTTGTGTCAACCATGTGTTAGTATCTCTGTTACTACTGAGAGACATATAGCCCTAATTTTACTTTCATTTTCAAAGTTACAAAGTGGGAGTTGTTCCTCTGTGTGGGAACCCTGTGAATGAGTTATCGCATAACTGTAATTTAATGGGTCATTAACCCAGAGAAAGATCATTTTAGATTAATCCCATAAGACCAATATGCAGGCAGGCCCACAGTTAAGTAACAATTATGTGTGTTGCTGCTGTCTGCTCAGCCTGGCTGGGTTTGCTCCTTTATGTGAAATCACCATGAAAGCCTCTCTCTGCAGTGGGAGCTCAGTTGAGTTGACCCAGTAAATTCTCACATGAATATCAATCTACTCATCCTGTATGGCACGATGACTCATATCTATGTGACTGCATTGCGTTTCAGTTTAGTCTCAATCAATTCTGGAGCATAATTTCATAGTAATTTCTTTTTAGAAGGTACACAGTATAGGCTAATCTACTTGCAGTTTTTGTATGCCTTCAAAAACAATTCATACCCCTTGACTTATTCCACATTTTGTTGTGTTACAGCCTGAATTCAAAGTTGAATAAATTGATTTTCTTTCTTACCCGTCTGTCTACACACAATACCCCATAATAACAAAGTGAAAACATGTTTTTAGAAATGTTTGCAAATGTATTGAAAATGAAATACAGAAATATGACATTTACATAAGTATTCACTCCCCTGAGTCAATAGAATCTAGAAGCTCCTTTGGTGGCGATTACAGCTGTGAGTCTTTTGGGATAAGTCTCTAAGAGCTTTGCACACCTGGATTGTACAATATTTGCCCATTATTCTTTAAAAAAATGTTCAAGCTCTGTCAAGTTGATTGTTGATCATTGCTAGACAGCAATTTTCTAGTCTTGCCATAGACTTTCAAGCCGATTTAAGTCAAAACTGTAACTAGGTCACTCAGGAACATTCAATTTTTTTTGTTTTTTGTTTTTGTTTTTTTTGCTTACCAATGTTGTCTTGGTAAGCAACTCCAGTGTAGATTTGCCCTTGTGTTTTAGGTTATTGCTGAAAGGTGAATTCATCTCCCATTGTCTGTTGGAAAGCAGACTGAACCAGGTTTTCCTCTACGATTTTGCCTGTGCTTATAGCTGTATTCTGTTTCTTTTTATCCTAAAAAAAACTCCCTAGTCCTTGCTGATGACAAGCATACCAATAACATGTTGCAGCCACCACCATGCTTGAAAATATGAAGAGTGGTACTCAGTGATGTGTTGTGTTGGATTTGACCCATCGTGGCGGCAGGTAGCTTAGTGGTTAAGAGCGTTGTGCCAGTAACCGAAAGGTCGCTGGTTCTAATCCCAGAGCCGACTAGGTGAAAAACCTGTCGATGTGCCCTTGAGCAATGCACTTAACCCTAATTGCTCCTGTAAGTCGCTCTGGTTAAGAGCATCTGCTAAATGACAAAAAATAAAATAAAATAAATAAACGCTTTGTAATTCAGGAAAAAAAGTAAATTCCTTTGTCACATTTCTTTTGCAGTATTACTTAAGTGCCTTATTGCAAACAGGATGCATGTTTTGGAATATTTGTATTCTGTACAGGCTCCTTTCTTTTCACTCTGTCATTTAGGTTAGTATAGTGGAGTAACTTCAATGTTGTGGATTCATCCTCAGTTTTCTCATATCACAACCATTAAACTCTGTAACTGTTTTAAAATCACCATTGGCCTCATGGTGAAATCTCTGAGGAGTTTCCTTCCTCTCCGGCAACTGAGTTAGGAAGGACGCCTGTATCTTTGTAGTGACTGGGTGTATTGATACACCATCCAAAGCCTAATTAATCACTTCACCATGCTCAAAGGGTTATTCAGTGTCTGCTTTTTGTTTTACACATATACCAACCGGTGCCCTTCTTTGAAAAACCTCCCTGGTCTTTGTGGTTGAATCTGTACTTGAAATTCAATTCGTGGTTGAGGGACCTTGCAGATAATTGAATGTGTGGGGTACAGAGATGGGGTAGTCATAAAAAAATCATGTTAACCACTATTATTGAACACGTAATGAGTCCATGCAACTTATTATGCGATTTGTTGAGCACATTTTTAGTCCTGAACGTATTTAGGCTTGCCATAACAAAGGGGTTGAATACTTATTAACTCAAGACATTTCAGCTTTAATTAACAATTAATAAAAAAATATGTCTACAAACAAAATGTGTTACATACGCGAATGCGGTGGATTTAGATGCATCCAATGCAAAAAAACATATCTCTAGCTTAAACTGATTTTTGTATTATGCTAATTAGATTTCCGCGGGCTCGGACATCGACCTTAGAGGGTTTTAAGTGCCTGTAATTTTACGGTACACTACAGGCTACTGGTTGCAGTGAAAGTACGCTAAACAACAAGTTACTGAATTTTGGGTATTTGTGCCAACCGTCAGTGGAAGTGTTGTAACAGTTTAAGTGGTTGATGGTTATGTTGTCAAAGGTTGAGCACCTCTTTTAACACTGTCAGTTCTGCAATCTTTGTAAGAGCATGTGACAATAAAGAGCTGCACTGTTAAGAGGTTACTGTGCATTTCACAGTAACTTAATGGCAGTTAGTTGCCTGGAAGTTGCTGTGAATTTTGCATGCAATTTTAATCTCGTTTGTGTTGCTTCATGTAACAGCAAAGTTGCTTGAGATGATGTCACTTGCAACTACACATCATTGACCTCTGGAAAGAAACCACCAAACAACCCGCTGCAGTAAGGCCATTTTGAATAGTAAACACATGCACTCTTCCTTCTTTCTTTGAGGAAATAGCTCATCTGACATAGTAAGATTGCTTGCCTTTAACCAATGGGGAGGAAGCGTTGCATCTACTCACTTTAATGATCAGTGATTACCTCAAGGAAGGGATATATTTGAAAGGTATTTGAATAGAGCCTAGTTGTTGAGTGCAGAGGGTCCGCTCTTACCTTTTGCTTTTTGTTGGTGCTGTCTAACAGACATAAAACGCATAAAAGAAATGCCTTGTGATTCATGATCGACTCAAGACTAAAGCATTTATCTTATACTTGCTTTTTTTTTTGGGGGGGGGGGGGGGGGGTTTTCAATAAGAATGCTCCGAATTCCTGGCCCTCACATATTGGCCAAGGAAGACTGAAATCTACTGGTGCTAGTCCAGGATTCAGCAGGTCTGTTCTCTGCACAAGGGCACAGGGCAACCTAAAAAGCCCTCCTGGCTGTGATGAACACGCCGTCTCTCAGCTACACTGCATGTCTGTGCGTGTCCACAAGCACTCTTTGTGAAGACATGACAGTCTTCACTCATGCAGTGGAAAAAGTCAAGGTTCATCTATCTAGCATACCAAAAACAGCAGGCGCAAATTCTGGTTATCCTATAGGGTAACCTATTTTTTTGTTAATTTGCAAGGACAAAGGTATCTCTTGATGGAGACGTAGTAGGCATATCTACAGTGACATCATTGTGAGTGGCGCAGACAGTCTTAGGAAATATTTTGGTGTCACCGACCTTTGCTGTTGCTGTTACTTCAGGGGCCTTTGCACCCCGCCTTGAAAACATATCTGACGGAAACCCTGTGGTGCTAGTAGCTCAGCCTTCTTTGGTGAGCAGTTTTAAAACGTGTTGGAGTGGGCCTTTGTTGTGTGACTCATGCTCGGTGCTGTAAAAACCTTAAAGAAGGATGATGTTGAAATTGTGTAGGCAGGGCCTATAGTAGTTGTGGGGTGTATATTGATGGGGGTAGTTAAAGGGGAACGTGTAGGCCTACGTTTCTATGTTATTCCTCTGATTTGTTTGTGTATGAGTCAGTTTATGTGCCAGTTCTGGGAGATGCTGGCTAGTAGTGATGCGCTAATTGTCTCATAACCACAGTCCCCATGTACAGTACCAGTCAAAAGTATGACCCACCTACTCATTCCAGGGTTTTTCTACTATTTTTACTATTTTCTACATTGTAGAATAGTGAAGACATCAAAACTATGAAATAACACATATGGAATCATGTGGTAACCAAATAAGTGTTAAACAAATCAAAATATATTTTATATTTGAGATTCTTCAAAGTAGCCACCCTTTGCCTTGATGACAGCTTTGCACACTCTTGGCATTCTCTCAACCAGCTTCGTGAGGTAGTCACCTGGAATGCATTTAAATTAACAGGTGTGCCTTGTTAAAAGTTAATTTGTGGAATTTCTTTCCTTCTTAATGCGTTTGAGCCAATCAGTTGTGTTGTGACAAGGTAGGGGTGGTATACAGAAGATGGCCCTATTTGGCAGAAGACCAAGTCCATATTATGGCAAGAACAGCTCAAATAAGCAAAGAGAAACTTCAGTCCATCATTACTTTAAGACATGAAGGTCAGTCAAGCCGGAACATTTCAAGAACTTTGAAAGTGCAGTCTCAAAAACCATCAAGCTCTATGATGAAACTGGCTCTCATGAGGACTGCCACATGAATGGAAGACCCAGAGTTACCTCTGCTGCAGAGGATAAGTTAATTAGAGTTACCAGCCTCAGAAATTGCAACCCAAAGAAATGCTTCACAGAGTTCAAGACACATCTCAACATCATCTGTTCAGAGGAGACTACATGAATCAGGCCTTCATGGTCGAATTACTGCAAAGAAACCAATACTAAGGGATAATAAGAAGAGACTTGCTTGGGCCAAGAAACACGAGCAATGGACATTAGACCGGTGGAAATCTGTCCTTTGGTCTGATGAGTCCAAATTTGAGATTTTTGGTTCCAACCGCCGTGTCTTTGTGAGACGCAGAGTAGGTGAACGGATGATCTCAGCATGTGTGGTTCCCACCGTGAAGCATGAAGGAGGAGGTGTGGGGGTGCTTTGCTGGTGACACTGTCTGTGATTTATTTAGAATTCAAGGCACACTTAACCAGCATGGCTACCACAGCATTCTGCAGCAATACGCCATCCCATCTGGTTTGATCTTAGTGGGACTATCATTTGTTTTTCAACAGGAAAATGACCCAACAGACCTCCAGGCTGTTTAAGGGATATTTTACCAAGAAGGAAAGTGATGGAGTGCTGCATCAGACGACCTGTCCTCCACAATCACTGACCTCAACCCAATTTAGATGGTTTGGGATGAGTTGGACCGCAGAGTGAAGGAAAAGCAGCCAACAAGTGCTCAGCATATGTGGGAACTCCTTCAAGACTGTTGGAAAAGCATTCCTCATGAAGCTGGTTGAGAGAATGCCAAGAGTGTGCAAAGCTGTCATCAAGGTAAAGGGTGGCTACTTTGAAGAATCTCAAATATAAAATATATTTTGATTTGGTTAACACTTTTTTTGGTTACTACATGATTCCATACAGTGGGGAAAAAAAGTATTTAGTCAGCCACCAATTGTGCAAGTTCTCCCACTTAAAAAGATGAGAGAGGCCTGTAATTTTCATCATAGGTACACGTCAACTATGACAGACAAATTGAGAGAAAAAAAATCCAGAAAATCACATTGTAGGATTTTTAATGAATTTATTTGCAAATTATGGTGGAAAATAAGTATTTGGTCACCTACAAACAACCAAGATTTCTGCCTCTCACAGACCTGTAACTTCTTCTTTAAGAGGCTCCTCTGTCCTCCACTCGTTACCTGTATTAATGGCACCTGTTTTGTCACAAGAACGGTGAGCAAAAATCCCAGAACCACACGGGGGACCTAGTGAATGACCTGCAGAGAGCTGGGACCAAAGTAACAAAGCCTACCATCAGTAACACACTACGCCGCCAGGGACTCAAATCCTGCAGTGCCAGACGTGTCCCCCTGCTTAAGCCAGTACATGTCCAGGCCCGTCTGAAGTTTGCTAGAGTGCATTTGGATGATCCAGAAGAGGATTGGGAGAATGTCATATGGTCAGATGAAACCAAAATAGAACTTTTTGGTAAAAACTCAACTCGTCGTGTTTGGAGGACAAAGAATGCTGAGTTGCATCCAAAGAACACCATACCTACTGTGAAGCATGGGGGTGGAAACATCATGCTTTGGGGCTGTTTTTCTGCAAAGGGACCAGGACGACTGATCCGTGTAAAGGAAAGAATGAATGGGGCCATGTATCGTGAGATTTTGAGTGAAAACCTCCTTCCATCAGCAAGGGCATTGAAGATGAAACGTGGCTGGGTCTTTCAGCATGACAATGATCCCAAACACACCGCCCGGGCAACGAAGGAGTGGCTTCGTAAGAAGCATTTCAAGGTCCTGGAGTGGCCTAGCCAGTCTCCAGATCTCAACCCCATAGAAAATCTTTGGAGGGAGTTGAAAATCCGTGTTGCCCAGCGACAGCCCCAAAACATCACTGCTCTAGAGGAGATCTGCATGGAGGAATGGGCCAAAATACCAGCAACAGTGTGTGAAAACCTTGTGAAGACTTACAGAAAACGTTTGACCTGTGTCATTGCCAACAAAGGGTATATAACAAAGTATTGAGAAACTTTTGTTATTGACCAAATACTTATTTTCCACCATAATTTGCAAATAAATTCATAAAAAATCCTACAATGTGATTTTCTGGAATTTTTTTCCTCATTTTGTCTGTCATAGTTGACGTGTACCTATGATGAAAATTACAGGCCTCTCTCGTCTTTTTAAGTGGGAGAACTTGCACAATTGGTGGCTGACTAAATACTTTTTTTCCCCACTGTATATATTATTTTATAGTTTTAATAATAATAATAATAATAATAATATGCCATTTAGCAGACGCTTTTATCCAAAGCGACTTACAGTCGTGCGTGCATACATTTTTTTGTGTATGGGTGGTCCCGGGGATCGAACCCACTACCTTGGTGTTACAAGCGCCGTGCTCTACCAGCTGAGCTACAGAGGACCACGAACGTTTTGATGTGTTCACTATTATTCTACAATGTAGAAAATAGTAAAAGTAAAGAAAACCCCAGGAATGAGTAGGTGTGTCCAAACTTTTGACTGGTACTGTATATAGGCCGGTGGGTTTAGGGTCATGAAATATTGTGTGGATAAAGGGAGGGTTGGTGACGGGTGGGTTGAATAAAGAGAAAACAATACATGACAAAAATTTTGCAATTTATATCTATAGGCTATAGTAAGGTTTTCTTTCATTCTTTTTTAGGCTATCGGGCATCAGTGCGTAAGCTTTAAGGCCTAACTTTACGCATGCCAAATAGCCTACACACCAATCACCAAAAACCTTTAGGAACGGGCAGAAAAAGTAAACCTAGATCCACTGAGCCAAAAAGGACAATGTCGGATTAAATAAAAAAAACGGAGAGTTGAAAAAGAGAAGGGAGGTCCAGAAAAGTAATGTTTGGGAAAGATTTGGCGTAATGTTAAAAGAGGATGATAACAGTGCCTATGTTATGTATTGACCCCTGAGTGGCGCAGTGGTCTAAGGCTGTGCCACTAGAGATCCTGGTTCGAGTCCAGGCTCTGTCGCAGTCGGCCGCAACCGGGAGACCCATGGGCGGCGCACAATTGGTCCAGCGTCGTCCAAGGTAGGGGAGGGTTTGGCCGGTAGGGATGTGGGTTCGTTTCCCACGGGGGGCCAGTATGAAAAAAAAACGTATGCATTCACTAACTGTAAGTCGCTCTGGATAAGAGCGTCTGCTAAATGACTAAAATGTAAATCTAAATGTAATGAAAACTGTTAGGCGCTATACAAATTAGACAGTCACAAGATGGGGACTTCAAATAGGCCTATGGCACGTCAAGGGAACTTTAACCTACTGTTCAGATGGGTTAAATGGAAACTGAAATCTGGACACTGACTGTAACCTCTCACATATCCTTAATATTAACTCCTGCAGAATCAAGCATTTCTTGCAGTAAAATTATACACCAAATGTACATTTTAACTCGGGAACAGGAGTGGAGAAATGGGATTTCTTTCTTTCAGCATCTTGAGAGAACGCTAATGCGCAGTTAGATACGTCTGTAGAGGTGCTATCTTTATCAGCATCATGAAAGCTGATAGTATTTAAACCACTTAAAATATGCCTCTAAGCTGAATTGAAATCTTAGCAGAAAAATGTTGGGTTGTTTTCACAACTTTTTATTTCCTTACAGCCGGTCAAACTGATGTCATTTGGAAATTTTGCACAGAAACCCTTTCCCATTTCCCCCCACCCCCATTTTTTGTTGTTGAGATATTACTTTTTCTCCCCAGTCCCTAAATGTCTTTGCTCCTCAAATGAAGCATAGATGACAGAGAGAACTTTACCAATGTCAATTAGATTGAAGCGTTCATTCTATAATTTATCACATTCTGGTAAGCAAGGGTTTATTTAGTATTCTATGGCAATAAACAGTATAATGACAGAAAATAAGCTGTATGTATCTAATTATAGACAAGTTGACTAACAAATAGCCTACCAAAATGTCGGAAAATAGTAGAAACGTCTAAATTAGGCCCAAAGTAATCCTGCACCCCCTGTCAAAAAATTGTTCTGCTGTCGCTGACTGTAGCCTACAGCGCAATTTCTATATATGTATATTTTTATAAATTATTATTGTATAATTTTTTTCTCCCAATTTCGTGAAATCCAATTGGTAGTTACGATCTTGTCTCATCGCTGCAACTCCCCAACAGGGTCGGGAGAGGCGAATGTCGAGAAACATGACCCACCAAGCCACGCTGCTTCTTAACACCTGCTCGCTTAACCCGGAAGCCAGCCACACCAATGTGTTGGAGGAAACACCGTTCAACCTACGACTGAAGTCAGCTTGCAGGTGCCCGGCCCGCCACAAGGAGTCGCTAGAGCGCGATAAGCCAAGGAAAGCCCTCCGGCCAAACCCTCCCCTAACCCGGACGACGCTGGGCAAATTGTGAACCGCCCTATCGGACTCCCGGTCGAACCCCAGGCAGTAGTGATGCCTCAACACTGCGATGCAGTGCCTTAGACTGCTGCGCCACTCGGGAGGCCCCGCAATTTCTATATTTACGGGTTAGGGTCAGTGTGGGCCTCAGATTTTCACTTTATCACATATAGTTGCGCTTGTGGATGGGTTATTAGCAATTGCGGGTGGTTGCAGGTGAACAAACAGCTGACCCGCGCACCACTACTGGCAGGTTCTGTGACGCGTTCCTCTTAACTTTCTCACTTCCCAATCCCTTTCATGCCAGTGATCAGAGAGCCACACACAATGCACCCTCATCCTCTCTTGGGTAGGAAGCCTGACTGTCCATTATATGAACCTCAAATATCCTAACTGAAACCTTACCAATCATTCTTGGTTTTAAGAGAACATCATCTCTCCTGACATGTTAATGGGTTGTGTGATAGCACTGTGTTATAGGAAGGTTATGAACATCACATAACTCTTTCAGCGGATGCTTCATCATTAGCATTCCAGTACGTGATCCAGTTATAGCCGTCTGACTCTTGTACAGTATGTGGTGAGTATCTTTAGCATGCAAACATGCAAAATGGACCTTTGCATACAGACACTCAATATTGGGATAGGAATAGCCTTCTAAAGATAAAGGGCTGAGGACAGAGTATCCTGATCTTCCTGGAGAATAAAATAAAATCAAAAATCATCAATTATTTAAAACAACAGGTGTAGACTAAAAGTGAAATGCTTAATTACGGGCCCTTCCCAGCAATGCAGAGAGAAAATATAAATAATATAAAAATAATAACATGAGGAATAAATACACAATGAGTAACGATAACCTGGCTATATACACGGGGTACCAGTACCGAGTCGATGTGCAGGGGTACGAGGTAATTTAGGTAGATATACAGTGCATTCGGAAAGTATTCAGACCGCTTGACTTTTTCCACATTTTGTTACATTATAGCCTTGTTCTAAAATTGATTAAATAAATGTTTTCCTCATCAATCTACACACAATACCCCATAATGACAAAGCGAAAACAGGTTTTTAGACATTTTTGTAAATGTATAAAAAAACAAAAACAGAAATACATTTTTACTTAAGTATTCAGACCCTTTGCTATGAGACTCGAAATTGGAGCTCAGGTGCGTCCTGTTGCCATTGATCATCCTTGAGATGTTTCTAAGACTTGATTGGAGTCGACCTGTGGTAAATTCAATTGATTGGACATGACTTGGAAAGGCACACACCTGTCTATATAAGGTGACAGTGCATGTCAAAGCAAAAACCAAGCCATGAGGTTGAAGGAATTGTCTGTAGAGCTCCGAGACAGGGTTGTGTTGAGGCACAGATCTGGGGAAGGGTACCAAAACATTTATGCAGCATTGAAGATCCCCAAGAACGCAGTGGCCTCCATTATTCTTAAATGGAAGAAGTTTGGAACCACCAAGACTCTTCCTAAAGCTGGCCGCCCGGCCAAATTGAGCAATTGGAGTAGAAGGGCCTTGGTCAGGGAGGTGACCAAGAACCCGATGGTCACTCTGACAGAGCTCCAGAGTTCCTCTGTGGAGATGGGAGAACCTTCCAGAAGGACAACCATCTCTGCAGCACCCCATCAATCAGGCCTTTATGGTAGTGGCCAGACGGAAGCAACTCCTCAGTAAAAGGCACATGACAGCCCACTTGGAGTTTGCCAAAAGGCACCTAAAGGACTCTCAGACCATGAGAAACAAGATTCTCTGGTCTGATGAAAATAAGATTGAGCTCTTTGGCCTGAATGCCAAGCGTCACGTCTGGAGGAAAATGGTGAAGCGTGGGGGTGGCAGCATCATGCTGTGGGGATGTTTTTCAGCGGTAGGGACTGGGAGACTAATCAGGATCGAGGGAAAGATGAACGGAGCATAGTACAGAGAGATCCCTGATGAAAACCTGCTCCACTGCGCTCAGGACCTCAGACTGGGGCAAAGGTTCACCTTCCAACAGGACAACGACCCTAAGCACACAGCTCCCCAGTGTAATAAAGCCCTTTTGTAGGGCCTGGCTCCCCAGTGGCTGCCAAGTTGGTTGGCCTATGCACCCCTGCCCAGTCATGTGAAATCCATAGATTAGGGCCTAATACATTTATTTCAATTGACTGATTTCCTTATATGAACAGTAACTCAGTAAAATCTTTGAAATTGTTGCATGTTGTGTTTATATTTTTGTTCAGTATATTTAACTAACTATTTAGCAGTCTTATGGCTTGGGGGTAGAAGCTGTTCAGGGTCCTGTTGGTTCCAGACTTGGTGCATCGGTACCCGTTGTCGTACGGAAGCTGAGAGAATAGTCTGTGACTTGGGTGGCTGGAGTCTTTGACAATTTTTATTGCCTTCCTCTGTCACCGCCTGGTATAAAGGTCATGGATGGCAGGGAGTTGGCCCCATACCTCAGACTGCCCATCTTAATATTTTATTTTTATTGGCCAGTCTGAGATATGGCTTTTTCTTTGCAACTCTGCCTAGAAGGTCAGCATCCCGGAGTCGCCTTTTCACTGTTGACGTTGAGACTGGTGTTTTGCGGGTACTATTTAATGAAGCTGCCAGTTGAGGACATGTGAGGCGTCTGTTTCTCAAACTAGACACTAATGTATTTGTCCTCTTGCTCAGTTGTGCACCGGGGCCTCCCATTCCTCTTTCTATTCTGGTTAGAGCCAGTTTGCACTGTTCTGTGAAGGGAGTAGTACACAGCATTGTACGAGATTTTCAGTTTCTTGGCAATTTCTCGCATGGAATAGCCTTCATTTCTCAGAACAAGAATAGACTGACGAGTTTCAGAAGAAAGTTATTTGTTTCTGGCCATTTTGAGCCTGTAATCGAACCCACAATTGCTGATGCTCCAGATACTCAACTAGTCTCAAGAAGGGCAGTTTTATTGCTTCTTTAATCAGCACAAAATTTTCCAGCTGTGCTAACAAAAGCAAAAGGGTTTTCTAATGATCAATTAGCCTTTTAAAATGATAAACTTGGATTAGCAAACACAACGTGCCATTGGAACACAGGACTGATGGTTGCTGATAACGGGCCTCTGTACGCCTATGTAGATATTCCATAAAAAATCAGCCATTTCCAGCTACAATAGCCATTTACAACATTAACAATGTCTACACTGTATTTCTGATCAATTTGATGTCATTTTAATGGACAATTCTAAGTGACCCCAAACTTTTGAACGGTAGTGTATATAAAAACGTTGGGAGCAATGCCATTCTGAAGATATTTATTTATTCTACCTGTAAGATTTATGGGAAGATTGTTCTATTTAATTAGATCCGTTTTCATATTGTTGAATAATAGGATAAAGTTATCTTTACATATTTGTTGTTTGTTTTCACTTATTAAGCATCCTAAGTATTTGATTTGATATATTTTTAGGTCAACTTAAAGGATTGCTGTAGATCAGGAATTTATACGTTTTCCTATTGGCATTATTTAGTTTTTTTTCCCCACGTTACTTTTATATCCTGAGATTTTAGAGTATTCCGAAAATATTTGTAGCATGCTGGTGCTAAATTAATACGTAATTACTGATCGTTACCATGGCAACAGCTTCCAGTTCTTTGCTGTGAGTGAGACAGGGCTGAGAGCTGAGGAAAACTGACTCACGCTTTTATACGAGGGAATGTGAAAGATCATATTAAAACTAGAGCCGGTTATATAAGCCCTAGGGCCAAAACGCAGCTTATTTCAACTAAGGACGAAAACTGAGGCAGATCTGTATGCATGAAATGTGACAATGCAGCAAAATATATGAAAACAAATTAGGCACTGTGGAGAAGAATTGAAGCTCTGAGGCCGCCTCAGTAGTCTCCATTCACATAACAAGCACCAGGCAGGCAATAAAAACATGCATTGATGGAAACCTTAATGAAAATACCGTGCACTCTTTCTAAGTCAGTAAAAAAAAACATTGAATATTGAGTACTGTAACAATCACTGACAGTTCCCACCTAAACAAGGCTGATTTTCAAAATGTAGAGGGCTACCACTATACTCTACCGTAGTAAAGAATGAAGTTGAGATCACGATTGAGCTATCAAGTAGCCTAGCGACTGAAAATAAGGGAGAGAATGCAACTGGTGTAGTCAAGCTGTGTGTCATCTCTAGGTTTCACAGTCGGAGGGCATAATTACATATTGCTTCAAAGGGAGAAGCTGCTGCTTTCAGGCTTTGATATGGGGAATAAAAATATCTCAATAAGTTGGCTGGTCAGATATTTTGCAAACAGCAGCCTTATGTAATGATAGGTCAAGGTAGGGGTATAAGAGATAATAGCTTTTTGTGTTTCTTTCGTGTCCTCATACAAAGCATTAATACAATTTAATAGCTCATTAATAGCTGACACAAAGACCACAACTTTTATTTGAATAAAACAGCGCTCCAAACAGAAGTATGCAGGCGTAATTCACTGCTTATGGCTAACCTTAAAATCATTAGCTGACAACTAAATTCTTCTTTCTGTAGGATTATTCCAGCATTATGTGCTGTAGGATGGAGGTTTGGTGCGGGGGCGCTAGGTGAGTGGCTGGTGTGTGTGTGTGTGAATCCTGCAGGGTTGTATTCACTTAGAACCTAACGGAAGAAATTAAAGTTAAATAAAATGTACGCTTAATTCAGTATAAACTATTGTATAGAATTGATTATACAACAGACAAAATTCACAAATGCTACAGCACAAAGGCAGAGTCATGTCTTCAGTAGCGGTGCGTGGGTAAAATGACTGGGGAAGTCAAGCCAGAAAAAAAAGCCATATTACAACCTATGTGTTGTGATAATTGTGTTGTTTGCTCTATAACCTGTTAGTTCATATGCCTTGACACCGTGATATATAGGCCTAAGTCCGAGACAATAAGACACAATGGCAGAATAAATTCAACCACTGATTTGTTTCATTACAAAACCGGAGAGCAACATCTGTCCGGTGAAGTCCACAAAACATATTGCACGTAACAAACAG